>JAVQJF010045163.1:0-44092 GCA_036023855.1 Gadopsis marmoratus | reverse complement strand
GTGTGTGTGTGTGTGTGTGTGTGTGTGTGTGTGTGTGTGTGTGTGTGTGTGTGTGTGTGTGTGTGTGTGTGTGTGTGTGTGTGTGTGTGTGTGTGTGTGTGTTGATGCCCTTTTCAACTCTTATCGTTTCTCCATTTGTTACGTCAGATTCGACCAACTCTGGCGACAACATGTACACTATGATAAACACAGTCCCTCCAGGTGGAAGTCGGCCAAATGTGAGACATTTTTCTCTCTGTACATCACTGTGTCTGAAGTGCACATTCCTATAGAGTTTGTGTGTGTGTGTGTGTAAGAGCTGTTAATGGTCAATTTTGTTACAGGTATTTTGTTGTCTCCTGTGTATGTTCTCCTCAGTTCCCTATGGGTGCAGGTGGCGACGGTCCATTAGGGGGAATGGCTGGAATGGAGCCCCATCACATGAATGGATCATTAGGTACAAGAGCAAGAAGCTACGGCATGTGCTGCATTGACACTAAATCTCTGGTTATGTTTTCCCATAATTTGTCAAATAATTTGAGCAAAACTACAATCATTTGATAAGTGTGTCATTTTGATACTTGTGTTCCCTCTCTCAGGGTCAGGTGATATGGACAGTCTCCCCAAGGTTAGAGGAGATATTTATCTACTTTGAAATTCTAGTTTGCAATTTCACTGCACTTCTGGATTTTGCAGCTTCGGCAGCATACAATTACCATTAAGCCGTGTTTTCCATACTTCTGTTTTTTAAAGAACTCTCCTGGCAACCTAAGTATGAGTAACCAGCCCGGGACCCCCAGGGAGGATGGAGAGATGGGAGGAAACTTCCTTAACCCTTTTCAGAATGAAAGTGTAAGTCAACTGTCTTTCAATTCACTTTTATTTTATTTATATCACGTCAAATCGCAACAGACATTCTCTCAGGACACTTTCATATATAGCAGGTCTGGACTGTACTTTTTATAAAAAGACATCAGCTACTGTATGTGATGATTAGAGGGATCTTAGCATTTGGTGCTCAAATCTCTACAATACCACGTGCAAATCTGTAAAAATGAAGCTGCAGCCAGATGCTGGCGGATGATGTGAAAAAGTATTTTCCCTCATCTTGTTTCTGCAGTATTCTCCAAACATGACGATGAGTGTGTGAAGGCTCCGGAAGCAGGTTCGGTCCATTGCCCAGTAAGCTGGTGTGGAGCGGTGGAAAGCAGAGAGACAGGATGTGATGTCATCTAGGCCAGTGACTCTTCCTGCACCACCACCTGCCTAGTCAGGACAGTTGCTCAAGGCTCCGTCCTCCTACTACCCCCCCCTCCTCCCCCCCAAGCCCCACCCCTCCACCCAACTCCATTGTTTCTGTCCACGTCTCTTCTCTCCTGTTTCTTCTCCCGTTCTAAGTGGTGACTCTGCTACATCCATCAGTTCTTCCTCTGAAACTATGAGACTGTACAAAGGAACCAAATTGAAACAACCCGGAGGAGAACTCTTTGTATATTTGCATACAGTGTGTATGAGACTGTGCGCTCACAGACAGATGCCTCTGCCTTTTGCGTCATATCATGGAGTTCATGCCCAAAAAACAAATGGCCAGTATCCTATTTATCCTAAGTTAAAATTTTCATGGATTTAAAGAGATATAGACATTTTTCGATTGACGATGAAATTTAATGTAACTGATTGTCACGTGGAACATCTTTTGTCTTTTCATGGTCAGTTTTTTTGTCCATTACTGGAAGACAATTGGAGGCTTGTGCAGATATTTGTAGTCTAGTCATTTGAAGTCTTTTCAACGTTTTTGGTTGTCCACTAGACTACCAACATTGTGTTTAATGTTTTATACTATGGGTCTAAAAGGTTTTTTAAAATTTTCATCCCCAAACTTTGTTTTATTTGCTGAGGCCTACTCTCATCTCTACATCTTTAAACCTTTGTCCAAATGATTTTTCGTCCTGGAGCCACATTTGGAAAATGGGTACAGTGGTCCACATTCTCTGGAGATAAAATGTTAAAAAGAGAGAGAGAGAAACATAGAGGACCAGTATGGATGGTAAACTGTAAGACACAAGCTTATTAAATCACTTTGGTCACTCGTACTTTATTGTCATCCGGATAAACTGTGATCTCAGTGTGATGTGAATGGTTGGTTGGTACAGAAAGCTAAAATAAGCTTGTTTTTAATCAATGTTTGAAACATTTTTCACTGCCCAAGATGTATTATCATCATGTACAAAAAGGTCGACATGCCTGTGAACATTCTCCTCTTCCCTCCCTTACTGCAAGTGTACAGCTCACAAATGTAGCTCCTCTGTCTTGTATGTGTATTTGATATTATTATTATTATTTAAAGAAAAATCTGGAGAGAATTATTGCAAAAGGGAGGGATGGACTGCTCCATCACAACTGAACAGAGATATTTTATTTAGTTTTTGTGTTAGATTGAAGCCATAAGTGGGAGTACAAGACAATGCATTTGTAAATTGGATCATGTTTTCTGTTTTGTGGGACTCCATTTGTGATGTGTTAATTTTCTCTTTTTTATTCTTGTATTATGTTTTGTAAATACACAGAGAAGTATTTCATTGGTTTTGAATATGCTAGTATAAAGCTTCTCTTCCCTTAGTCAAAGTGTCAGCTCTTTTCATTTGTGAGGACTGTGTGTGTACGGACATGAACTCAGTCAGCTCAGGGTGTATCTGAGTGCGTTTGTAGACAATTTTATGTTACTACGAGTTATGTCTCTAAATTGTCTGCTGTATTGTGCAGCACGGCACTGTTTACAGTGTGACATAATGTAAGAACAAAGACTGGCTTTGGCATGATGATCACAGTCAGTATTTGCAACTGAGCTTCATTCCAGGATTAGTGCCACTGTCATGGCTGTCACCCTCTTTGTAACAGAACTTTGAGTGGTCTAGACAGCCGGGCTTGGGACCAGAAGGTCTGCAGGACAGTCCCAGGAATGGCTGAATAAATATGGGTAGGTAAAGTGAAAGTGATCTATCCAGGTTTATACTGCTACTGTCTGATGACTCTGTTTGGGGAGACACAAATGAGGTGCCCTTTAGCCATTGCCCCTGAGCAACGAAGCTGGACAACATAATGGCTCTCAGATAGTCTAGCTGGATAAATAAAGGTTTTTCAAAAAGAACTGAAAACAGGAGGGGCATAAAAAGGAACAAGTATTAAAGGAGTAGTTTGACATTTTGAGAAATATTTGCTGAGAGTTAGATGAGAAGATGGTACCAATCTTCTGCTACTCTTCATGTTGGCCTTCTTATCATGTCTGTTCAGTTTTGTTAAGCTTTGCTGGTGCTCAGCTCTCTGACTGTTGCATCTGATCCAGACTGCAAGGAGCTGCTTAAATCTCCTCAGCATTTACAGGATAAAGCAGAAACGAGGGCACACTGGTGATTTAGCAGGATTCAGCCCAGCCCATCATAGCGTACCTGATTATTGTTTGGTGATATACTTGAAAGCAAAAACTGTTTCTTTTTCTTGGTGATGTGTTCATGAAGCCCCAACGTCTGGGGTTTGAGAGCCACAAGCATCCACAAGCTGCGTTTTCAGAAAGATCAAGCTGCTGAGGAAAAAACAATTGGGAGTGTAGTTGCATTGATGAGGTCACCGTTTAACATCTCACAAGCACTTGAACACACCATGAAGGGAAAATTCAGGTGACTAAATGTTCACCATGATTGATTTCCTGCTTTCTTACTGACTTGACTCTACAATAAAATCAAATGATGCTTTAATTAACAGTTATTAGTAATGTTAATTGTAAGCAGTTTGAAGGTTGGCCTAATAAAGTGCATATTTTTTTAAACGTACCATACATTACCCTAAATTCAATCTCGGAGGACTGTTAGATTTGTGTTCCAAAATCTCTTCACCAAGACAAGTTTTAATCTTGCTCATCTGTGCCTAGGTTTCTGGAAAATGGATATTCCACACTGGAACACCAGACAATAAAGAGATCCTGAAGGAACTTAAAACGATCTTCAGCTCCTGGATTGAACTCTCAGCCATACCTGACCGAACCTTCTGCTCGAGGTTTCTTCCTGTCCTGTTTGTCTTTGCCACTGTCTCCTAGTGCTGCTCGTGGTGGGAATTGTTGGGCCTCTGTACATAAAGAGTCGGTCTACACCTGTTCTATATGAACAAGTGCTGTGAGATAACTTTGTTATGACATGGCGCTATATAAATATAACTGAATTTAATTGTATGTTTGCATGCTAAGTAAGTTCCAGTGAGCCTTACTGATTTATGAGTTTTTATGACTCAAAGCATCTATCCTGGACTCAAAACCAAAAACTGAGCAAAAAAAGACTAAGAAACCGCGAATCACATTCTACCACGTACATTCCTTTGGATCTTTGCTGGGCAAACTGTACCTCTTTTACAGATTAAACCTTCGAAATATGGGACCATGAAACCCAATTGGTGATATTGGCGAATGGAATTTTGCAAACAAACTCCAAGCACATGTTGACTGTCCTCACTGACCTCTGATAAGGAGATTTCAGATGGAGCAGATCAGTTAAACCAGAGTGTGTTGGCCAAGTCCCTGATTGGCCTTGGAGCCTCACAGGAAGCACATGAAGTACATTGTTGTACTATGACTAACACACCATATGTGAAGAATTACCATTATTTTTATTATTAGGAATGATTTACTAGTAATGATTTATTCTCTCTATAAAAATACAAAACGTCCAATCTCTGAACTGCCTCTGGGGGCAGTACATGTTACGTAACCTCTGTAAGCTTGTACTTGCCCCGAGGAACAAAAAGCTACTTGATGTCAAAGCCAATGTCCATCGTGTGTGTGTGTTCAATGAATTCCCAAATAAAAGTAGTTTATGGAAATATTTGTTATGTTTTGAGACCATTGCCATTGGTGAAATAAGAGATGGGTAGGAGAGGAGACGTGTCTGTGTGTGTGTATCTGTCTCTTTATTTTTTCTGCCTTTGTGTGTGTGACTCTGCGCAGGGGGGGGGGTGTTCACATATTGAAAGATGCAGGGGTCTTGCTATTCAGACTCTGCCAGCTGGCTGTTATGTAACGGCATAAATAGGACACAAGTCCTAGCTGACTGGATGTGAAAAGTGAACTGCTCATTCCCTCTGGGAGAGTGTGTGTGTGTGTGTGTGTGTGTGTATGTGTGTGTGTATGTGTGTGGTCCAGCCCACTGTTGCACAACACTTCCCCGGGTTCCTTTGAGGAGGCTCTAGCTGGCAGGATCCCTGACATTAGTGCTGCTCTCTGGCTGCCTGCTGTCTCGAGCCATGGCTGCACAGCTGGTTGTTGCTCTGCTGGCTCTCGCCTCCCTGGGTGCTGCATCTGAACTGGACTGTAAAGAGCTTGTTAAACCTCTGGTACTGGACAGCCACAGCCCCGTGAGTATCAGAGATCATTTGTTATCTGCTGGACGTATGTGAGGAGGCTCTGAAGCACAGTGCTGTGTGTTCATATAACGTGGCTGGGTTTGGTTTTGGTTTTAACTTCACTTGCATCAAAATGTGGCCTCTATGGAATCGCAAAAAGAACACAATTGGTCAGTAATTGTGTCAGTCTTAAAAACAACTTGTCTTAATCTACTGTACTCGTCAGTGCAGTCTGTTATATATAACTTGGTTTATCATTCCACATTAGTAAAGTTCATGCATATCCAAATTCCCATGCACATGAATGCATCTTGTCTACGGCACATTATTTACGTTTACAGAAAAACAGCTGTCTTATTATGTGTCTTAGTAGAAAATCCATTTTTAATTCTACTGCAGTTCTTAGCAGAAAACAAACCAAAATTAAGTTATTTTTCTTTCTTAATAGGAAATAAACTAATGTCCAGTAATTAATAAAACAATGTTCTATTAAACTGTTCTGGAGCTTTTGGTCATATTGCAAACAAACCCCATCAGCAGATAAACTTGTCCACTTGTCATGGGAGATAAGGCCTTTTTTTTAGGTGTGTGTGTGTGTGTGGTGGTGGGGTCGACTGCTGTTTCCATGGTCACAAAATAACTTTCAGTCTCAACCATATGAAGCCCTTTTTGAGAAGATAAACAATTGTAGCCCAGGAGAAAGCGCTACACAATGATGGCAAGACAAATGGTACCGCTATCGCTTTAAAGACATTTCATTCATGACTAAAGTAAATAACAAACTGGTCACCTACGCATCGGTTTACCTACATCACAGACGAATCTATTCTATTGACAAATCAACTACGATCAGTCTCTAACACAGATAAGCAGCCCTATCATGTGAGTGAGCTGTGTGGATGTGTTGCCTCTGTGTGGGTGGCAGATCTACGGGAAGTGGGTGCTCCATGTGGGGTCGTGGGACCAACCTGGCCTGAAGAGCGACCTGGTGTCGGTGAACAGCTCCTGGGTGGAACTGTCAGCTTCCTCTGACAGCGGGGTCATCACCATCTACTGGGCCGACCGGCTGTAAGTCCACTGCTGACTGTCACCGTTTACAGTTTATGGTTGAGAGTGTATATTGAAAGGTTGATGCGGATTGTTTTCTCTCCTTACATAAGTGAAGACAAATGCCTTCAGGGTGTAGCCAATGCCACCATCTCAGGAATGACCAGTCACACCAATTGTATGTATCTGGACATATTCACAATTGTTTTCTGTTTACACCCTGACTCACCATCTCTCATTCTATACTGTGTAACGTGTAAGGCATAGGTGGATTTCATACAGTATCTGAATATTTTCTATTCATTATTGTTATCATTATGGTATTTTTATGTGGTATTTTATTGTGCACCATTGCAAACAGATGTATGGAAGTAAAAGAAAAACTCTTCACCTTTGAAGTCTTGCATTATGGGTGTATTCATATGGAAGCCTTGTTTTCTGGATGTATCACAGTTAATATCAACGGTCACACTTCATACCATGATGGGAAGTACTATGAGACCTGCTCTGACTGCCTCCTGTCCGAAGACACCACCCTTCTCCCTGACGGCAAGTCAAAGGGACGATACCTTTTCCTCTTTAGTAAGGCTTTTTTATTTTTTAACCCCATTTGAATACAAATACACAGTTTTTGGTCAGTATTTTGGCATATTAGTTATATCTCCCCTGGTTTCTGTTCTTTCTCTCTCCCATTTTATTCCCCTGGCTCCTCTTTTAAAGCACGAACCGGAGCTCTGGAGCCACTTGAGTTAGACACCTTCAAGAAGCAGGCGGAGTGTCTTAAACTCCTCCCAGAGTACCACTTTGTAGGCACAGGTCAGCCACCATTTCAGCTCTGCCTCTTTCTGGCACCCAGTTGAATTATGAAAGTGAATTTTCTTTCATGCTACTTTCTCCTTTCAGATTTGTGTCCAGATGACAGGGAAACTGCTTCACCCGCTCCTGACAAAACAGAGAGTAATCAAAATGATGTTCCGCCTACTGCGAAGTGAAGCAGAGCACTGAGGTGTCATAGCCCTGTGAACAGCCTGCACACACCCAAACACATCCAGCTTAATATTTGCTAAATAGTGTACTGATATAATATTGTGCTGTGGAATAACTTTTAATTCGTCCAGCCGCAATAAGTTCAAGGTCTGATGGTGTCATGTCATGTTAGCTCTGTATAGGCTTATTACTGTGTGTCCCTGCCTGCTAAACCTCTCATGATTTAATTTAGGAAATGTGAAATCTGAAAAGCTCTTGGCATATTCCGGCAGGTACAGTAATGGCTGAAAAATCCACTTAAATGCCTTCTTTAAATCAATTTAACAATCTGTAAATAGTCGAGTATATATAACTGTTTTCTAACTGGTTGTCTGAGGTAAATAAAACAGCTTTCAGCCTCCCTCTGCGCTGTGCTCTAGTCATTTGCTTTGCCTTTGCTCGGAAAAAGTGTTTGGCTTCTGAGTCCCAACATTTCTTTTTTCAACACACCATTTCAACACATCCATTTTCAAATACAACGGAAGATGCCAAGACGATCTGTCAAGATTATCCGCTTCATTCAAACTACCACAGCTCTTCTTGAATTCACTGCTGTTCCCAGAAACTTCAACAAAGACTGTTGCTGGGTAATGTCACTGTTACGGGGAGAAAGAAGACATCAGACTTTTAAACTGTCACCACAAGGAGCCCACTCAGACCCACCGGGAAACAACCTTCGTTCTGCTGAAGAAAAGCTGCTTCAGGTCCCTTTTAACTGTCCCTGAAGAGTCGTGGCACTTTGCCTGAGTTCATTGAGGGGCAACAGAGG
Organism: Gadopsis marmoratus; assembly: GCA_036023855.1. Taxonomy (NCBI): domain Eukaryota; kingdom Metazoa; phylum Chordata; class Actinopteri; order Centrarchiformes; family Percichthyidae; genus Gadopsis; species Gadopsis marmoratus. Next base: position 35,886 of record JAVQJF010045163.1, on the reverse strand, counting down.
ACCGTTGAGCTAGCCATTCAATGCTGAGCAAAAGAAATCTGCATGGCTCTGCGTGATCACTAAAATCCTTCACTGGTGCATGAGAGCATGTAGAGAAGCCCCCCCCCCCCGTATTAGCACTTGCACAACAACTTTTGTTTTGTCTGAAGCTCGTGAGGGAAAATGAATCAGCGTTAGATGCCTATCTGTTGCAGTTTCAGCAACATCCTCTGCAGTGCTGCTGTCTCTCCCTCTTCCATCGCACCATGGCTCTGCCAGTTGTTGTATTTCTGTTGGCTCTCGCTTCCCTCAGCGCTGCATCTGCACCTGACTGTAAGGACCTGGTCAAACCTTTTATGCCAGAGGACCCCAAACTGGTAAGTTGTGCTTACAATCCTTTATCTGTCTTATTCATCCCAGTGATGGTTGGTTTTATTTTAAAAGCATATTATAAATAAGCACACTTTGATATTTTTCATATAGTTACATGGATCTTGACTTTTTATGTAAAGGTCTTTGGAAAATGGGTGTATGTGATGGGAGCTGGTGACCCCAAGCCGTACCACAAGGCACTGGAGTCTCTGAAAAGCTCCTGGATAGACTTGTCTCCCACTTCTGACAGTCAGATTGTGACATTACGTTGGGGAGATCACTGCTTGTAAGTTTGATGAATTACTTCAGTAAATGTGTTGGGCAGAATCATCCTTAAACAGAGTTTTGCAGCAGTAAATTAGAAATAAAGGTCTACCTTCACAGACAGCATGTTTAATTTTAAGCTTGTGAAAACACAATTCTGTCACAACATATTCTTGTTTCTCAGTAATCGCTGTATCTCAGGGGAGGTGAATGCAACAGTCTCAGGACTTGCTACCACATTTCGCAGTAAGTGAACATGTATGATGTATAGACTAACACATGAGAAGAGATGACCTTATCTCTTTAGTATATTATATAACAGGATGAATAAGAGCATAGTATCTCCACAACAGATCTCGACATCCATAATAATCAGTCACTCTGCTGTTCACATTTACAGAAAATCTGTCTGACCACAAAGGACATATTCTACAGACGTGCTCAGACTGCTTGCTCTGGACGGACACCTTTCGAAACGGGGACGTCACTGGTAGATACATCCTGCAGTTCAGTAAGTCGAAGTCCTGTCCTCATCAGTTTTAACACAGTTGGGTCAGAGTTTCACATGTGGAAACTTATTCTTAAAATCTCCCTTCTCTTTCAGCAAGGACAGGAAATATAGATCCCAAACACATTGAAATTTTCAAGAAACAAGTTGTGTGCCTGAACCTCCCAGAAAACTTTCACAGCTACGATGGTAAAACAGGTCAGTAAGTCTTTAGTAACCTGTAAATCAAAGCTGGACCTGTGAGTCTAGGTCTTTACTAGATAATATAGCCTTCACAAGCTACCACAAGGTGGAGATGTTGTATTGTGAAATGCAACATTTAAAAATGATTGTACATTGGCTTTATAAAGAAAACTTCATTATTATTATTGGAGTAATTCCATGAACTGCAATGCACATGGTCAAGAAATGGAAATGGGGAATAACATTCTCCATGATGCTCAGAGAAACTGTTATATTTGTTCTCTTCTGTTCTCCCCTTACAGCTTATCTTTTTTTTTAATGTTTTCCTGTGTTTCAGAGCTCTGCCCCGACGACAAAGACAGCACAGAGTGAGCAGAAATAAAAAGGGACAAAGAGATAGAGCAACTTTTGTATTAGGCAGTAGTTTTGTGTTGATCTAATTATGTATACTTTAGCACAGACTTTGCTATTTACACACATATTGTTGGCTTCATGAATGCCAGTGAATCAAGTGATTAATGATTTTATATATTTACTTATAAAAGCCTATAACAGATGATGATATACAGAATTGCATTATAAAAATCGCGGTTTCAAAACCACAGTTTTTGTACAATCATGCAGTTACTACATCACATGTAATGCTTTTCAGATTAAAACTTTATTATTATTCACTAACTCTTTTATTCTATGATTCATTGAAAATAAGGAAATGAAACAAAAATATCACGCGAACGACAGAAAATGTTCGCTGCCAAATGAATCTAACATATCGTGCAACAATGATTTATCCAATAAGCTAATTTAAGTGTAAATGAAATCCAGCACTACCAGGCACTGGACACACTGTTTTTATCTCACCCAAGCATTTCCTTAGTAAGGATTTAAATACACATAGACTCTGCTGTATTATTCTGTGGGTGTGTGTGTGCAAGTTTAAAAAGTCTCTTAGATGCAGGCTCCTCACGTCTGTGTAGTTAAGCCACCAGCCTGCTGTAATGGCTCCCCAGGCCAGTTTGAACGCTCTCCATCTTGCATGACCTGCTGCTGTCTGTCCGCCCGCTGGTTCTTGTACTTTGAGTTCCTGAGCTGCTCTCTGCTTGTGCCAGTCGCCTACATCTGAGCAGAGCTGCCACCTGCTTCTGGCACCGAGAAGAGCCAAAGTAATAGAGGACTGGATCCAGACAGCAGCTGAGGCTGCCTACACACATGGAGAGCAGGTACGCCTGGTAGGAACTGTCACTGGACTTGTGCGACAGCCGAACATAGTGAACCATCAGGATGATGTTGGTGGGGGTGAAGCAGACCACAAACACCACCATCACCACAACCGCCATCACCACGGCTCGAGTCTTCCTGGAGCGGTTCTCCACATTGGCTGCTGCCAGAGCCCGAATAATGCGCACGTAACAGACAACAGTGAAGACAAGAGGGATGAAAAAGAAGACAGAGGAGTAGATGGGGAAGAAGTAAAGATAGTACGCTTGCAGGTTTTCCACATCCTGCACATCGTGACAGGTGGTGATGCCCAGATCTGACAAATAGATGGTCTGCCCTGAGATCAGGAGAGGGGATACTCCTCCGAGGGCTAACAGCCACATGGCAGCACACACAGCTGAGGCAGTCTGAGGGCTGCGCCACGTCAGAGAATTCATGGGGTAAACCACAGCCAGGAAACGGTCAATGCTGATACACGCTATGAGCAGCACGGAGCAATACATGTTGCAGTAAAAAGCTGCTGTGACAATCCTGCACATGAAGGAGCCGTAGATCCAGTTGTTGCCATGGTAATGGTAGGCGATCTTGAAGGGGAGGAGGAGGCCAAACAGCAGGTCGGCGCAGGCCAGGTTCAGCATGTAGATCACCGCCGGTTTTCTGGGACGAACGTGATGCACAAACATCACCATGGCAACAAGGTTGAGGGGCACACTGATGATGAAGACGAGAGTGTAAATGGTCGGGACAAAGCTTGTTGCCAGGCGGCCCTGAAGAAAATCTTTAGCATCCTCTGAGACAAAATAGCGCTTCTGGGGATGGCGGTGTGGGCCATGTCTTTTCACCGGCTCCTGCTCCGAGCCCGAGCCAGACCCCCCGCCATCCCTCAAACTGTCTAACACGGACAGGTCCACGTAGTCTACAGGCTCATCAGTGACCATTACAAAGTGACCAGAGAATGTCCGCAGGAAGGGTGCTGAGTCTTGAAAGAGACACGGAAACAAAAGCAGAATACATCAGTGGTTTTCAAACTTTATTCATGCGACTCATTCTTTGTAAATTCTCCATTCTGACTGAAGAACAGACATTATTTGAAAGCTCATACAGCACACGCTTGCCCACACTTTGTTCAAGGGTTAGGTTAAACTAAATTCTTAATTAAACATAACCTCTAGTAGGTTTAGCCATGTGGAGTTTTATTTGCTTCAGGTTTTGAGGTTAATGTTTATGATGTCTCCAGATACAGTAGGCTACAGACTTCAATGTGAACAGTTTTTAAAGGGAATATTTGTTTACTTTTCATTTCTACATAAGTCCAGAAATAAGTGGTAAACTGTGTTTTTTGTTTACACAATTTCAACACTTTCCTCAGAACACTCTCTGAGGATATTTTTTTTTTTTAAATGTTGACCCATTCCATGACCAGTGGCTGTATTTGGATACTGTACTTAAGTGAAAGTAGTAATACTTGATTGTAAAAATACTCCATTTCAAGTAAAAGTCCTGCCTTCAAAATATTAGATCAGAAAAAATTACTTTAAAAGGTTAATATAATGGCTACATGTGTCTGAGGGGAGCTGATTTTTATTCCTAAATATATTATTGGTTAGTGTCACAATTAATCATATTACAAACTAATCATGTTTTGTAGGTAAAGTCTTAACCTGCAAAGTAACGTGTACAACTATTGAATAAATGTAGTGGAGTAGGTGTATTAAGTAGGCTAGCATAAAATAAATACTCAAGTAAAGTACCTCAAATTGGACAAAATGTATTGAATTATTTTCCACCACTTGCCATGACCTGCTGTGTGTCACCAACCAGACTTTGACATTACAAATTATTCACGGATACTATGGTTTGAGCTCATTCCTGGCCAATTCTTTCAGTTTCAGTCACTAATTTGCCTATGCATTTTGGGAAGGTGGACACAGCACATCCCCTAGTCCAGTGTACTTCATATAGGCTATAGCCTGACAAACAAAATTATGGGCTGCAATGTTGTTCGGTTGATGCAACTGGAGATGCCACAATATAATAAATGTTACTCTAACTTGCATTTGTAAAACCCAGCAGGGTAGAAGCCTGTACAAATAGTTCCACGTTTTACACAAAGATTATGGTTAAGAAAGCAACTTACCATTTTGGGTGGTGAGTGCTGCGCTGTAGAGAGAAAACAATACCAACAATCCTACCGACAGATGAACCATGGCTTTACTGTATCTTCCAAGTCTTTTACACTAGTGTGTTGAAATCCTCCGTTTGCCAGAAGAGTTACTGACGTGTTTATCTGCCAGTATCAAACATGTTATTACAGACTAGTGTGGAGACTCCGCCTCCCCCTCACTGCACATCTCCTCCCCATTAGAGAGATATGTGACCTTGATCTTCCGACAGAAATATTTTCCCTCAGCGGTTATAAATAATATTAAAAATATGGATGACAGTCATTGTAGACATGCGTAATTTATTATGCACATTGTTTAAACATAAGAAATCATTTACTGATACATATTAAAATACATCAGTTACAGTTTTTAAAATCTTTACATTTTTTATTAATTAAAATATTAAAAGGCACTGGTAAACTACAGTATTTCATATAGCCATGTGGAAAGTTGCTCCACAGCTCTATTTCTGAAGTAATGGACTGCTCAGTCTGAAACTTCCAGCAAACCCTTAAAGTTGTTTCAACAACAAGGTAGCAATGAGTGTTTCCTAGCATCGTTTACATGCAAAACATGAATACCATTACAATTTAATCCTTAAAAATACATTACATTTACAATCACCACATGGAAAAATACAGAACAGATACATTTAGTTGGACAATAACAAAATTTTATTTTGGTGTGATCCATCAAATTAGAATCAGATGAAACAAAACACTGTCCTGCACCATCTGATGTGTTTGGTGACCAAAGAAATTTTGTTCCACACAGTCATTACTGTCAGAAGGAACAATCAGTTTCCTCATCCTCTCTTGTTGCTTTCTCCCCCTTGTTCTTTACTTTCTCATTTTCCATAGAATTTTTTGTTTAGGAGGAAGATGAGTAAATTGACATTTACTTTGGCTTTGTCAAACATCTTCATGACGGCCACACCTTCATACTGCAGCTGAAGCAGGTCCTGGACACAAAATAAAATATAGATGCAATGAGAAACACACACAATCAAGCTTGTCAACTTTTCATTCATAGAGATATGGTGCTAATTTAGCAGGTTTACATGCAACATAAATAATGGACTCTGAATACAGACATTCAATTATTGTATTATTGTCATTTTGAGGGACCTCTCAGTAAATGTATTAAAATGTTAGACAGTATATACTATGTATATACTATCTAATATTTGTCCATAGAGAGAATTCATTACAACAAATGTGTCTTTATTGGAAAATATTTGCTTTGTTTCCATGACATTTCCTGCAATAGTCCAATGTGGGGAACAGGACAATAAATCTGTCATGAAGGTTCAGCGTTGACCAGTGAGCTGCTTTATTTGGGTGAAATTATGACGCACTTGGGAAATGTATACCTGGAAATGAAGCTGAACTTTTTCCATCTCAACTCCCATAAACTTGGCCTTCACCTCAAAATCCCCAACTTCCTCAGTGGGTGAAATGTCAAACATGACATTTTTGAACCTGAAAAGAAAAAAAAAAAAAAAAAGAGATAACATGAGATTGTCAAAATGTGACAACAGCAAATTAAGAAAAACACTATAATCATTTCACAGAATTTAGTCCTATTAATGCCGAACTACAAAAACAGTATGGTTAGCATTTCCCCAGTACGCGGAATAACTGTCAATAGGACTTGCTTAGACAGATTTGAGCTGTCTGTAGTAAATAATTCTTAAGCTGCACCAGAGAGGAAATGTTAACATTTCATTTCAGAAACACAATAAAGAGAATAGTATTGGTTTAGACAATAACAGATGAGGTGGGGCATCTCACTGAACAATAATATTTTTCTGTCCACAAAAAGAAAGCTGACAGGGCACATCCTACTTTTTGTATATAGCCAAAAAGTAGCCAAGTCTCATTACTTTGAAGAAACATCCTTGCCCCTCTTGGGAAAAAACAGAATCATACACTGAAGTTTTATACGACCAAACTAATGGAAATTAGTTAATAAACCAACCAAATGTATGCAAATTGTTCTGTCTTGTGATATGGCACAGTTTTGTTTTGAGAGATGTTGAAAGGTGATAAACTAATTTGAAACAATGATGTTTGTTGAGTGAGTTGGTTTGAGATCAGCTACACCGCAATCAAAATTTCAATAGAAACGTCACTACAGGTGGTATAAGTGTTAATAAAAATCCAATATCTAAGCAGTGGTTAAAAGTAACATTAAAAAACCAGCCCTTTCTTTTAGACGTCTAAGTGGTGAACGGCTCAACTCACTGGTTCGTCTGAAGTCCTTCTATCTCCAGGATAACTCCTTTCTCATGCAGCCTTGCTGCAGTGTACTTAAGAGACTGTGGCTTCCACTTCTTACTGCCCTTATCGTCTCCTTTGCTGTCCAGTTTTATAGATCTGCGTGAATTCCTGGACACGCAAAACACAGTAATACATACAGTATGTAAAATCACAAGAGACCTTGCTCCATCGATCAAACCATCCACAAAATAACAAAAAGAAAGATTATTATTAAGACAGAATAATAGTGAGAACAAATATTTTGAAAAACTCTAGGTATAAAAAGTAAAAAGGTATAACTCACTTTCGGTTGAGGTTATCCAGGCAGGTCTTGATGTAGGTATCATAATAGTTCATCTGGTCCTGGTAGAAGGCTGTTTTCGAGTTGAGTGCTGTCAGTGTCTGCTGGAGCTTCACAAGCTCGGCCTTCCTCCTCTGTCTGTAGCGTCTTTGGTAGCGAATGTCCTGTCAATTACAGGTTTACTTTACAAATACAGAAGCTAAAACAGACATAACAATACACTTACAAGTTAGCTTTGGAGGCATCTTCCTATGTGAATGAAGAGCTGCAGACCTTTGATATGTCGTTGATGAGGTCCTGGTATTTGTTACTAGTAGTGACGAGGCCAGCCTGCTCCAGGTTACGGAGGTTCCTCAAGATCTTCCTCTTCTTCTGCTCGAGAGGCAGCTGGCTGTCCTCAAGTACTGCTGGGCTGCTCTTCAGACCCTCTGGTGTCTGAGCATCCTGGACTGCCCGGCGCTCTACAATCATAGCATGCTCCGATTCCTTCAGGAGCAAAGTCATATCAGAGGTGTAAAAAATGTCAGTGCATATATTCCTTTGACAAAAAAATGTGTGTTAGATGTGGTAGATGAGTAAGGGAAAAAAAAAAAGTCACCTGTGGGGCAGTAGCCAGGGTCTCAAGGATTTCAGGCAAGGTCTCTCCAGGTTGAATGCGAATCACATCCACTATAAGCTTTTTTGTCCTGACACACACACAAACAGAGAGAAAATTATAATCTTTCGTCTTTCTTCATTTTATTTTAAGGGCAATGTCACCTAAACCAAAAGAATTATGAAGTTGTTATGATCTGTATTTCACTGACGTGATTTTAGACAAATTGTTGGGAAAGGTATCGTTAGTGTCCAGACATGTAACATGCCTGTTACCACAAAGTACAGTATCAGTTTCACAGCAGAATTGAATATCATTCCCCACATTTATTCATAATCAAGAAACAATTCCAATACATATATACATTTTATTCTCATCGACATATAAATCACCTTGTCCACCAACAAGAATATGTTTGTCTGTTTGTTCATCCATTTACCTCAAAAGTTACTTAACAGATTGTAGTTAAATTCGGTGGGAAATTACACCACGAGAAGAAGAATATCTGATAAATCTTTTGTGCAGGCTTGGATTTATAATATACAATACAACATAGGCCTGTATTATAAATTTCATAAAACATTTGGAAAATCCTAAAACGTTTTTTATTTTCAATGTTCCATATTTTATTCCTACAACATTATGTATTACAACACAAATTCAGATGACATGCACATATGAAGTCCTACAAATCCTACATTCACATGTATTTGACTACTTAAAAACTGTATATGTCAGAATATAAAAGGAAAAGACCAAAATGATCCAGAAGGATGCATGTTTATAGGCAAGATAACCCTGGCCACCAAGCCGCTTCCTTTTCCGAGAGGAAAAGATAGAAGAGCAGGAAAGGCAACAAAGACATGTTACTGAGTGATATACACAAAGAAACACATACAGTGTCGAGAGGTTAAGCGCAGTGCATCATGCAGTAATGATAATATGATAAGCAATACAAGACTCTAGTAAGTGTAAGTGTGCTTCAGTGTAATGGTTTTAAACATGCATCAAAGACACCCGAGTAGAGATTATTTATAAAAGTCTCATACTGTAAGAATTCAGAGGACTACAACATCAAACTGTGATATTGGAGAAGCTTTGCATAAAGCAGTGTGTCTAAGCATCCTCCAACTTACTTTGTCATTAGAGTCTTCATGTCTCTGTCATCTCCTTCCAGGAGCTCAAACTTGCTGGTTAGGGTGAGGGAGATCTCTGTCTTGGCCAGCTGGTTCAGAGCACTCTCTCTGTTCGGGTCATTTGGGTCCATTGCTCCTTCACCTGGGATAAAGCAGCACGGCGTGTAAAAAGATAAATACACTGTAGCCAACTTGTGATTAATGTAAAAAAAGGTTCGTTTGACAGTACCGAGCAATGCCTCTACATCAGGGACGTCTCCCAGGTCCTGCAGCAGCTCATGCAGCAAGTCATTGTGGTCAGGAGAGATGGCCTCCAGATGTTCCAAAAGCAGCTGAACAAATACAAAAAAGTATAAATTTTTCTATGGTGTAATTAGCCATTGAACAATTTTGTGAACCTTGTTACATTTATCCAGAGAAACAACTAAACAGATTACACCCATTCTCTCTTACTAAATTCAAAAACATTATTATCATAATATAAATAAGTAAGTGTTGACACACAAACACACCCAGTTCAGGGCTACAGAGAATACAATAAAAACATCGTGTCCCCATTTAAACCATTATTTTGCTTCTCTTTACATATAAAGCACACACATACAGGAAATGATAAAAGGATTTTAGTGTGCAAAATGAAGGTTGAGACAATATCTGCTCAAACCAACATGCACGTCATCTCCATTGTTAGTCCCTGTGTGAATATGTGAAGAGTGAAACTGATGACAAAAGGACACAGATGGCTTTAACCCACTGATGTCTTCACTATCACCCCCTTTTCAAAGAAGTGGTCTGGAAATAAACAGAAAGGAAATGAGATGATGATGGAAAGAAAGTGTGATAAAAAAGGATAAGAAAGGGACAAGCGATGACGATACATCCTAATACAGGGGGCAACATACAGTATAATCACAATTGGTGGGATTTAAGCAGAATGGCAACTGTAGATCAGCTCAGTGCAACCTTTTAAATTATGATGAATCATTAGCTGGTGCTACTTTGTAACACTGTAACGTCTCATGGACCGATATTATCTTAAGGAAGTCTTGAATGACTGCCTGGGGTATAGAATGTTAATTCATTTGCTTGGGTTTACCGAGTGGGTATTGATGATCTCCTCTATTGAGATGTAGATGATCGGCTTGCTTAGAGTCACCATGTCTGAGTATTCATCAATATTAAACTTCTCCTCTGGTTCAGGGACATCACATGCTGACTGGAAAAATACCCTGGAAGAGGAAAAATATCTGAAGTTAGTGGTTATCAGTCTTTGAGACCCAAATACTAAACATAGATAATGGCCAGCAGTAGCAAAATCACAAGGAAAAGACTGTAAATACTGTTCAGTAAAAATGGTGAAATGTCTTTAATGTGCCTGTGACTTTTTCAACTATGGTCAATTACTCATAATGACTTGTTTCCAGACAATAGACTAAGGTTTGTGTGGATTAACAGTAATGATGAGTCAATCACTTTGGCAAAGTGGGGCAGATATCTGCACACATACCGCCCACCCCTTATTATTTTTGAGCTTGTACAGATCCATCTGGAGTTCAGTCCCCCGATTGCTTACACAGCACATAAGAGCTTATTTTTTACTCTACATCTACCATCACTGTTCCTAACCTTACAAGTGGTAAAGGCTTACTTTATCTTTTCATACTCTTGACTTGTTCATTGCAGTGCAGCTTCATTTGCAACAAATACAAAGAGCATAACAACCAAGTGTAAGAACTTCTTTACCTCACATACGTTTCTGAACATGAACCTAAAGCAAAATGTATGTAATAGAGATGACATGCTAGACTTACTCTGTATTGTCCTGAGATAAAAACATTTTGACAGACATTTGTACCAGCTACACAGCATTTTTTTCTGTCAATATTCTTTTCCCCTCTTACCTAAACTTCTCGTATGTCTGGGATATGTAGTTGTTCATTGGAGTCATATGTGCATTCTCGCCCTCAAACAGCTTATTAGCAGCAGCATGCTGCAGCATCTTTGCCACAGATCCCAGGTTACGACGCTGGTCTAAGTGAAGTTGCCCTCCTGCTGACATGTCGATGATGTCGAAGCCATCAGGGGCTACAATTGCTGGGTTCATGTAGCGATAGTACAGCAGGTTTCCTACAATCTGTCAAAAAGAAGAGAATGCATTATTAAACCCTTTTGGGGAATTAAATTGCACTGACCTGCATGCTCACAATAAAGCATAAAGAAAGGACAGTATGAACAGAATCAAAACACTGTATTGTCAATGGAAAACAAACAGATTTACAAATCCGAGGGCTTCTACCTTCATCAGCTCATCCTCTGAGGCATCTGGAAACTTTTCATGGAGGCTGTTCTTCAGAACTTTTGCTATGTATCTCATGCCATAACTACATGCAAAACAAAAGTATTGATGGGACAAACACAAAACAACATGCTTTCACATATTATGACAAACGATAGCAAGCTCTCATGTATTGTTGAAAAAAAATATATAGCGCTCTGAAAAAGATTAAGAGACCACTGCACAATTATCAGTTCTCTGGTTTTACTATTTATAGGTATGTGTTTGAGAAAAATGAACTTTGGAAAATTTTGAGTGGTCTCTTAATGTTTTCCAGAGTTGTGTATATACACACACACACACACACACACACACACACACACAGCAGGTAAAATATGTATTTAACACATCAACATTTTTCTCAGTAAATATATTTGTAATGGGGCTATTGTAATGACATTTTCACCAACTGTCAGCAACAACCCATGCAATCCACACATGCAAAGGAATCAAACAATAGATGTCCATAAATTAAGTTATGCGCAATAATGTGAAAGGACACAGGGAAAAAGTGTTGAACACACGAAGAAAGGGAGGTGCAAAAAGGCATGGAAAGCCAAGACACCAGCTGAAATCTATCAGTAAGTAGAAAGCTATCCTGCCCCTTGTCAGTGCAAATTAATATCAGCTGGTTCAGTCCCAACTGATGACTTATAAAAAGGTGTTACACAAGAAACATCTCATGATGGGTAAAAGCACAGGGCTCTCTCAAGACCGTTGCAACCTTACTGTAGCAAAACATACTGATGGCATTGTTCACAGAAGGACCTGGAATTAGCAGGTACAATTGTTTCAAAGATAATAAGTAATGCACTCAACCGCCTGTATGCACGCTCACCACGCAAGTCTCCATTGCTGAAGAAAAAGCATGTTGAAGCTCATTTAAGGTTTGCTGCACAACATTTGGACAAGCCTGTGAAATACTATGAGAATATAGTCTAGTCAGATGAGACCAAATTGAACTCTTTGGATATCCTAATGCACACCATGTTTGGAGGACAAATGGCACTGTACATCCCCCCCCCCCAAAACACCATACCAACAGTGAAGTTTGGAGGTGGATGGTACTGGCATACTTCATATAATTTAAAGAAGGATGAATGGAAAAATGTACAGAGACATTCTTGATAAAAATATGCTGCCATCTACCAGGATGCTGAAGATGAAATGAGGGTGGACATTTCAGCAAGACAATGATCCCAAACACACAGCTAAGGACACTCAATTAGTTTCAAAGAAAGAAAAATAAAGCTGCTTGAATGGCCCAGCCAATCACCTGGCTTGAATCCAATTGAAAATCTATTTAAAGATCAAAATTCATAGAGGCCCATGGAACCTTCAAGATTTGAAGATTTTTGTGTGGAAGAATGGGCCAAAATCACACCTGAGCAATGCATGCGATTAGTTTCTCCATACAGAAGGCGTCTTGAGGCTTTTGTACGAAGTATTAAATAAATTTCAGTAAGCGTGTCATTCCATTTTGTTACACACAACTTCATTTCTGAACTTGTTTATTTTGGTATTTTTGTGTATGGATTACTTGGGTTGTTACCAACATCTGGTGTAAATTTCATGTTAATAGCACCTTTAGAAATATATTTACTGAAAAAAATGTTGATGTGTTCAATACTTAGTTTACCGTGTGTGCATGTTTTTCTAACTTAAAGTAATAAAAAGAGGAGTATGCATGTCCTAATCACAGAACTGGGTGTGCAGTTTTTTTTTATGTCCTTGAGCAACTGACCAGATGACCGCTCCAAAGCAATGATTATCTAGTATTGGCCCCGTCCATGATGCAGCTGAAACCTTAACCACAATCAGTGGGTAATGACATGCCTAAGCATATGATCATATCCTTTAGTCATATTTCACTCATGTATTGTTGAATAATAATGTTAAATACAAAAAAGGAGAGACAAATACTCTACAGGAGGATGATGAACTAGAAAAATAAAGAATAGCATGAAAAAGGAAACACTTCCATGCAATGCATAGAAATGATTAATAGTAAATAACTTTGTACAGAGAGAACATTTTGTGTCCTAATGATTTTCTCCACATAAATATTTGAAGTTAGGTTTAAAATAACAGTCCAAAGGCACTTTGAAAGCATTTTCCTTGACTTGAGGCAAATGCAGGAGGAAGACAAAATAGCAACAGCTTAAAATATTATGGTGTTCACTGTAACCACACCATATTATGGCCTCAGAGGTGGCCATCAACACCTTTAACACAGTCTCAAAACATAATGGAAGTTTAAAGTTTTTACAAAGGTACTATTTATTGCATGGTCATTGTATTAGACGGCATTACACTGTAATGCGTTTGTGCATTTTGTGGAACCCTATAAAACAGAGACTATATTTCATCCCTATTGAATAACTTTGTTAGAACACTTAATAGCACATGTCAAAGGATTCCTTGCAATTTATCTGGTTTTAAAAATCAGAAAATACCACTAGAGAGTCAAACTCATGCTGACCAATATGCTCAGGCACTGACAAGCAGAACTGTCAGAGAACACAGAGGATAGACTGATACTTAACAGGTCCTAAAACTTACGGGATATTATCCAGCGAGGACACAATGGAGTTCAAGACCTTATCTGTAGCAGACCGTAGAGCCAGACTGGATGCATCCAGCCTCTTGCGTACTTCCTCGTGCGACATGGCCTGCTCGGGCGTCACTTCATAAGGCAGCTTGCTGAGGGACGACAACAATCGTGGGCAAACATTTATACATGGCTTAATGTTTTCAGTTTTCATGGTGGTGACTTTTGCGCACTATGTAAAAATTCTATATATTTTTTTGACATTACTGCAAAATACTTTCTAAAGCATACCATAAAGTCTTTGGCATTAAATGTACTGTAGCAAATCAGTCTGACATGTATTGGTCATATTAGTACGGTGTCAAAAAAAAGAGAACAAAACCCTGCTTAAACTGGTAGACCAACACAATGAGCATCTTGTTTAATTATTTCATTTATTTTTTTATAAAAGTTATGTTATTATTACATGACAATGCAGTTACGATAAAGGGCCATTTTGAAAGTTTCCTTGTTGTGTTCATTGAAGATCAGATAGCTGAGATTTAAATGAGTAAAAAACAGTGGGTTCCTGAAAGGTAGGAAAGCAATCTAAAAGTATCAATATACTTAAAGTAATGCCATGGAAAAGGCCAGCAGTAATTTTAAGTATATAAAACTTATATAGTGAGATAAAACATGCAAAACCACCTGTAGGCCCTCAACAGAAACCTACCTAGCCTCTCCAGTAGCAGTCTCCAGGTGGTTGACCCAGGCTTTGTACACATCCACTGGGTTGGTGTTGATTCCTAAACTCTTGTCCTCAATGAGGTCTTTGACAACTGGAGCCAGCAGCTGCCTTAGTGTGTTGTGGCCGCGAGCACCTCTATTGAAGCTCACCACCATCTTGATGACTGTTGGGTTCCCTGTCACTATGTCCTGGATCTGGTCCACTTTAGAACTTAGACACATGTAGAAAATGGTACAGTTGATCAGTACTGTCTGCCTAACAAAGCACAACATTTGGTGTACATGTGTTTTGGAAATGCCAAACTATTCTATGGCTCTTACAGTCACTTATTAGATAGTTACTAATCATAATACATTGCAACTATTACTTTAAGATGGTTGTGTAGATAAGTGTAGAGTTGGTACAGTGACTTAAGTTTATTGCACAGTCTTGACTCGACTTAGGCTGCAGTTCTCACTTGATTTCCTCCTCCAGAGCTGTCTTGAAGAGTTTGAGCAGTAGGTATTCCTCTCTCTGGTTAGAGGCGTAGTTGTACAAGGTGAAGATCACAGTGTCCATAAACTTAGTGGACTTGTTTTGGGGCATCTGGAAGATCAGCTTGGCCAGGTAGGGTGGATTGGTCTAAAGGAGATGAAAGAGGGGAGTAGTATTAAGTGTGTATCTGCAACTGCACTGTTTAAATTGAGTAAATGTAAGTTTGTAGTAAATGAGGCACAGTAGTTAGACATTTTTTTATCACCTGCAGGAGGTAAAAGAGATGTTGGTAGGCCTCCAGTTTCCTTCTTTTGCCTTTATTGAGGCCCTTAATACCCAGTCTGTCTCCTGCAGTCAAGTCATCTTTTGTGGTTTTATTTTTCTTGTTCATTTTCTTATTATGGGACACAACATCCTTTTCAAAGAAACAAACACCAAATGAATTAAGCAGCCAAACTGGACAAAACAAGATATAATCACATGAATGTAATCACAGTTCAGTGGTCAGTGAACATTTGTCTGAAACCTGTGTCATTATTAAGCTATGAATGATGTCAAGCAATTTGAAATCACTGTATGCCTTTCCTTTCCTTGTACACATAAAAGCAAGGGTTGCCAAACCTGCAGAGTGATCCTGTTTTTCACCAACAGTCCAATCTTTATATCCATCAGGTTCAAGTCTTTCTCCATCTGCTGATTGGCGCGAATATTGGTGACCACTTCCTCCCTAAGCCGTGTCACTTCCTGCTCTTCCTGAAGGTCCAGGGGGCTCTGCTCCAACAAGTGGACAAACTTACGCACCACTGACAGAGGAGGATCCTTGGCCCCAGCTAAAATGTGCCACATGAGAAAGTCAGCAAAAGCACTGGTCTTTCATAAAAAAAAAACATTTTTTAATACAATTTACCCATCAAGTATTACATTTTTATTATGGGCTGGGTAATACAGACAAAATCAGATTTCACAATTTGTTTGGCCAAATATCTCAATATCAACATACATGTATTAAAATACTAAGACTAAAATTTAGTAATGTAATTGGTGCTTTCAGAGGATTCACATATTTACACGAGCATTTGGAAAAAAGAAACTAATGCGAGTATCATGACTGAAATAGTAGAACTAAGTCAGATAAGCTCACATATGAGTGATGCCTAACTATAATGCAGCCTTATAAACCAGGAAAATACTAATTTAAACAATGTTGCGATATGACCATCATCAAAATCCCAGACAGTTTTTTTTTGTCTCACATCATATTGATATTATATTAATATAGCTCAGCTTTAACTGCAGGAGTGAAAAATGCCTTTTGACTCACTTAGGGTTCTGTAGTCATCTCTGGCTTTGTTGGCCTTGAGAAAAGCCTGGATTTTCACAATTTCTTTTTCCTGAAAAATAGTGAGTCTTACACAACATGGAACAAACAACACTAATCTAAAGAATGCCGCTCAGTGATGTCGATTAATTTAATTGTTACTCACATGGTCTTTGAAGAACTCCAACCTCTGATTGTATTTACGTTTGGCTTTCCACATTTTCACCACAGACTGGATCTAAAAACACCAATGTTCTATGTCAGGCCTTTGATATGGTAGCTATGTTATTAATGTTAGGTTCATGCAAATTACATTTACTTTACAGTTGTTCACTCATCAAGTACTTTTTTATAGATGGTTTTATAAAAGACAATTTATCACCTTGACAACAGAAGCAACATTTTTCTGAAGTAAATGTA
The DNA here is from genome assembly GCA_036023855.1 of Gadopsis marmoratus. NCBI lineage: Eukaryota > Metazoa > Chordata > Actinopteri > Centrarchiformes > Percichthyidae > Gadopsis > Gadopsis marmoratus. The sequence goes on along the minus strand of JAVQJF010045163.1, from coordinate 19,079 downwards.
TCCTGTCTTTGTACATTTTCCTTTGTTTGTAACCTTTCCAGCAAGCCTGCAAAAAAAGCAAAAAATATGATCAAAAATGTATTAAAATACCACAGCACGGATTATTAAACTTGGATAGCCAATAATTCTCCTAGGTGTTGTTGCTCCTCTAAATACATTTTTTATGTGCGGTTTATGGTTTACAATTTTCATTTAAGACTGAAGCAAACAGTCAGTATACGATTTGTAAACTAGAGTAAATGTTAATCTTTTCGATATTTGTTAATATGTTGTGTTAATGTTAATATTTTCGATATTGCAGAAATAATCTATTCATTATTGCTGCAATATCCCACAGCCACATCAGATGTCACTGAAGTTGATCTGATTTCTGACATCAATCTTTATTCTCGGTTCATTGTGGAGACATACACTACCTGCAATTTGACAATGTGTGGTTCTTGTTGGTGTAGATACTCCATTCTCTGGGCATGCTTTTTCCTGACCAGGTAACCTTTGATCCTTGCCTGCAGCTGGGTCACCAAGCATTCATTGGCCAGCCATAACTGTTCCCTGTTATATTCTGCAGTTGCACTGCTGACCACACTCTTAAGGGAAAAGGGCAGGTTTTGTGACATGTTTTTCAGGTAAAAAAAAAAAAAAGAAACCTGTGTAGTATGAATACTATCTGATCAAATTAATAGTGAAATTTTGCACTCATCATTGGTATGTTAAAATGTTACCTCATTACATAACAGAGTAGCAAAACAAAAAAACAGTACAACAGGGGGTACCTGGATTTCCTCTTTACAGAGCTGGCCACAATTGTGTTCAAATCCTTCAGGCTCCTCCCAGGACCCCTGTCCAGTCTCCAGGTTATAGTAGTAGTCATATTTGTCTTTGATGCAATGTTTCACCCATACACCAACAGTGCTGCCTGGAAGAAGGCAGAAAACACCCCTTTAGACACAACTAATTTCCTAACACCAAATCTGAAAATCAGTTGACTTCTCACCAAGTAGACATTGGTTAATTCTGAGCTTCCTTTCTCGTGATACTTGTGCAGTAACTGAATATACCTTTAATAGCACTGTTGGTTTGTCTCTGCGCCAGTTCAGTCTGGTATGTGTCAGCACATTCAGGGAGCACCGCTCTCAGTCCTGCACTGGAAACTTGCAAAGCCTGCAGTGTATTCTGAGAGTCCCCCTCGGCCACCACCCTGTTAATATCAGCTACTGCTCTAGCCACTAGCAAAGAAAGGAAGATTGAACCAAAGAAGCAGTTGTGAAGTCAAATGTGAAAACAGCACGGTAACAGTAAAGTAAAAACTAGCAGATGAGTAAGGGATAATCCAGAATATTAAATATATATTAAATATTAATGTTAGTAAAACATAGTGAGTGTCAACACACAGGCCATCTAAATTACAATATCATGTAACTGAAAATGCCCCAAAAAAGGGCAACACATTTTATTTTTTACAAAGCAAGAATATAAAAACAATGTGTACCAAAGTGCATAGTCTCTGAGCCACAGCAACATTATTTCAATGTCAAACATCCATAAATGAGTAATAGGCTGAACTTCCAGATTGCAGAGAAGTTCTGAGAGAAAAAGTCTGCAGGAAAAAGAAAATACTGCATGTCTGCCTCAGAAATGCAACAGACACAAGTGTGATACTGGTGCCAGAGTATCTATAATGTATATAACAAAAGACCGTATCATGATTTATGGCAATATTGACTTGACTTGCATCTGCCACATGCTGTGATCAAAATGTAAGTATATTTGGCTCATATTTTTGGTCATTAAATGTGCACATTGTATGAAAATAATTAACTGGATGTATTTAAGTAAATAAAATATGTATTAGTATATTTAAACTCTGGGTACATACTTGTGAGAGCCTCCTCTTCATCCTGATTGGCTGTATGTATGGCCTCTTGAATTTGGTCCAGCCACAGTACTGCAGACTCATCTCCAGAGCTCTACAACCAAGAAAAAAAAAAGGCACAAGGTCACTTCTCTTCTTTTCAGAGGGAAGAGTCCAAACTACACCTTTGGCACACAAGGCAGTGTTCATACATAACTGCACAATACTACCTTTCATAAATCTTTTAAAGAAACGTTTGGCATAAAATTTGATTAGAAATGCTTTTAGTTACAGTACATTACGCAAATTCATCAAGATAGTATTGCGGATTTTTTTGAGATTTGAATATGCAGTATTTTGCTCTACGGCACTAGTACTACATAGCAACGCTGATTACCAACACTACACAAGCTAGTGCTTTTAGAACAGCAAATAATACCGTACCAGTTCCCCTGTGTCCAGAGGTAAGATCTAAGGAAAAGGAAAACATTTCAGAGTAATTGTTGACACTACATATCCTCAACCCAACTCAATCAACTACTTTGTGCTAAAAAACAGACCCTGACAATTTAACATCACAACAACCACAAAGAATGTTTATTCAGGCTGACTTTTGTATTTGTTCTCAGGCTAATTTTAGGGAACTCTGGTGGGGACTGGGCTGTATCCTTGACCACAGAGCCAACAGGAAGGAAGTCACCATTAAAAGACACAGAGCAGACTAAAAGCAGCTTCTTTGTTTATATCTGCATCTGACCAATGATTTTCCAGGCAGGTCATCATCTATTGAGATAGAGCGGCAGGATCAGCCTTGCTGCCAATTGCAGTAATGCGATGACAAAAATCCCAGTTGTTAATAATATAACAGCATTTGTTTTCCATTTAGTGCACATGACACATTTTCAGTTTAAAATGTATGGTACAAACCAGATAGACTTTAATGCACTTGAGTCGTGAGCAGCACAACACAGAAGCAAACCAGGAAAAAGAAAAAAAAACTTTTTTTACTGCAGCATAATGTACAAGTGTAAGAATAGCACACATGTTCATGCAGAATATCATCCCAACACATCTGTCACTGTAGTGATTCACCCTCAAATAATGCTAAAGCCAAATCACAAAACAACCCAAAGTAACCTAAGCCACAATAAAATGACTTTGTAACAGTTGTAATTGTAACAGTTATTATTGTAATTTTCTTATGTATCACAGCTGTTGATAAACCATTCGGGAGTGTCCTCCCACTCCAGTGAGTCAGTGGGCAGTTACTGACGCAGGCAGATGGGAATTCAGTTTTCAAGCCTGGACAGGAAACATGCTCACTGCACCGTACCAACATGCAAGTGTCGCACATACACTAGTGGAAAGCTGAGCTTGAGTACACCCAGTTATCACTTCTACTGTTGCTCTTCACAAATGCAAAACAGCAAATTTCACCGATGGAAAACTCCTACATTTACTGAAAAGAAACACCACCAAGAGGAGTAAAAACAAGGAACCTTTAAAAACTACGATACAGACCGGCGAGCGATATGGCTGACTTTGTGCCAGGACTACTCATTTGTTTGATGGCAGTGCAGACCACTCAGCATGATGGTGAGTATTTCAAAAATATTAAGTGTTTACCAAAAGGACAACCGCATATATTTCTTAAGCCAGGGTGCAAAATTAGATATTTAAACTGGGAGATTATCATTATTATTTTTTTAAATGTTAACAAGTTGTGTACCAAAATGACTTAAGAGCTAATTTCCCAAATCAGTGTTACAAAACACAGGTCTAACTATTTTAGTACAGTTGTAAATTCAACACAAAAATCCTCAAACTTAAAATATTGCAATAAAGATATTTAATCATTTCTTTGCAAATAAGAGATATAACTAAAAAGTCTTCAACTGAACATTAGACAATGAACAACAACTTTTTGTATTTCATGTTTTAATGTACTTTTATTATAACACTAAAGTTCCTTTAAAGCCCTAAACACTGTTTAACTCATTTACAGGAAACAGAACCAGGACCAAAATCAATATTGCACCTGGTCTGACTCCAAAAACCTTCAACGGGAAGACGTACAAACATAATGGCACAAACCAGCTGCCGGCCCCGTTCTATCCCAGCATCCCCAGGCTGTATGTGAACTCAGAGGACCCAGTGACGGCCTACACCACAGGGGTCCTCAGCACGTTGGTCATACCTTTATCTTACATCCTGGCCATGCTTGTGGGTATCCCCTCCAATGCATACATTCTGGTCTTCCTCAGGCTCAGAGCAAAGTCCTTCTCCACAATACTTCTTTACCTGAACCTGGCCTTGTCGGACCTGCTGCTCCTACTTTCCCTGGCACTGAGAGTTCACTACCACTTCAATGGAAACAACTGGATATTTGGGGAAATCTCCTGTCGGCTTATCACAGCCTTATTTTATGGCAATGTTTACTGTTCAGCTCAAACTATAGCATGCATCAGTCTGAAGCGCTACCTGGCTGTGGTCAGACCGTTTTTGTATAGAAGCATGGCTAAGACAACACTGGCAGTGTGGACGTGCTTAGTTGTATGGTTCCTGTTCGGGGCTGCTATTGTGCCTGAGCTCCTGGTCAGGCAGAGCTACCAGGTTACGCAGCTGGGAGTCACCACCTGCCATGATGTACTTCCCCTAGAAGAAATATCCCATTCCCCGCTGGTGCTGTATAGGCTGATGCTGGTTTGTCTGGGCTTCATAGTGCCCTTCCTGATTTGTGTCTATGCCCATGTGTCAGTGGTATACCACCTAGAGCGATCTGGTTGTGACTGGAAACCGTTCATCAGGGTCAGCACTCTGGTTTTCACCATCTTTGTGGTGTGTTTCTTGCCCAGCGGCATCCTGCATATCACCCACTACATCTGCCTGTTTTCGAACGGAGACGACAGACTCTATGGTTACTACAGAGTAGCGGTGTGTCTCTGCTGCTTTCACAGTTGTCTGGATCCCTTCCTGTGTATGCTCATTTCCAAGACAACAGCCTCTGAAATACAATTCATCTCCCTCCGTGGGGTACCTCAGAGACAGGCTGTTATGATGTGAGGCTGGATGTTTGTGTGCAGAACTGGACCATTGTTGAAAACCAGCAGGGAAGCACAAGCCCAGAAACAAAGATGTGAAAGTCAAGAGCGGACACTGAATTTAACAAGGTAATACTGCAATTTATGTTACGTCCAAACAACAGCTTTGTAATGATGAAGTAATGTAAAATGGAGCCATGTCAGGGATGTGAGGCTGCTGTGCAAGTCTAACAAAACTAATGATTAGAGTAAGATAAAGTTATGACATGTGGTTAAAATACTGGTTTATTTATTTATATTTTGCACTTTGGAGACGTGAGAGGTGCATGCACATTTATTTACACAACTCCTATATCAGGGAATATGCAGGAATCCAGAAGTTAAAATCCATACCTTTTAAGACCTTTGCGACTACAATGCCACAAGTTGTAACTGGTTATCAGCAACACACCTTAACTTACATTTATTTAAGTAGTGATGAAGCTAAAGTCACATACTCAAACTAACAAACATTTCTGTTTAGCCTAAGAAATACAACATTGGCCATAAATGATATTAAATCACACAGGCCTAGATAGTCTGTCTGAATCTGTGGTCCAAAAAATAATACCTCGTAAAATGCCAATTAAGACAATTTGATACCTTTCAAGGGTCTAAAATTTTTGCTAAACTGATTTAATACATTTTACTTACTTTTTAAGACCCCACAGATACCCTGTATATAAATTAACTCAATTTAGAGTCACAATACCTGGCACAGGAGTTGCTTGGTATATTGAAGGACATCATGGTAGTGTTTGGCTGTGGCTGGGTTCACCCCCGTCAACTTGGCTGTAGGGAGGAGCAGGGCTGCAAGCGTCTGCTGATGATCACCTGAGTTAAGGGCCTCATTGATCTCAGCTATAGCTATGATGCCTGGAAGAACCATTTGATACTTGATCAGTCAATGTGTTTCATTCAATGTGTATTTTAAAAATTGTCATTGGATGATCACACTTAAAATAAAACCTTTTTTAAGGTTTGAAACTACTGGCTGAAAAGTCCATAAATGTCCACAAGCTGCACTACATAAAAACATAAATCCAGAAATCAGCAAGACTTTCTTACGTTCGTGCTCCTCGTGGACCTGAACGTTGACTGCGTCGATGCATTTTTGAACATCATTCCAGGTGAGAAACTCTTGGCCCTTGGTAAGAGACTCCCCTCGCTGTTTGATGAGAGTGTCAGCATACCTGAGGGAGAGTGCCATGAAGATGTTCAACAATGTTTCATGACATGAAATCAACCACTACTCATCAGTACATCCTAATATTAGCAAAGTAAAAGTGGAGAGAAACCTACAATGGAGTGCAGCGACATGCAACCTAAAGGCATTATTCCTATAACTTAAAAACTTCAAATCAAATTAATTTCTTGCACCTAAAACCATACCACTATAATTTAACTTATCGAGTACCACAGTTACAACAACAGCAAAACAGTAATCCTTAAAGACCACAGGATCACCGCCAGCATCAACAGCAGGACGATAAGAAGTCAGAGGGTAGCTAAAAAACAACTATACTGGAGCTGGAGTCCAGCATCTTGCTAAATTCCATTTTTGTAGGACAAATACTTGCCAAAAGAGAAACCTGAACCTTGCGTCACCAAGCTGCTGCCCAATGGTATATATTTGGCTTTACAATTCCTAGCACTTGTTTTATGCTCTGCTAATGCCTCCGCTCGCTCCTCAGCAGGCCACAGCCATCTGTCCTCCATCTTACCTGTTGAGGTTATCTTGGTCCATGTTGGTGAAGCCCAGAGGAGAGTCTGTTAGTTGCTCAATCACAGCCTGGGGGTCTTTGGTGTCCAGCACCTCATTCAGCACTGTTACAGCTGACAGCATCTCCACAGCTACACTCAGCTCCTCATGGCTCAAACAAGACTAATAAACATAAAAGGCTGCATCACAAGCATGAAGTGACATTAACCACAGTATGGCACTGACCTCCTCTATACATGTATGCATATCTGTATCAGTCTGTGGGTCCAGATGTTAAAGTGTCAAAATTGCATGCATGATGTCTCACCCGCCCCCCTTGTAGTTGCAAACTGAAAAGCTCAGCCTGATAGAGGTTTGCAGCAGTTTGGTAGACAATTGGCAGTTGTGCCTCAGGGTTCGACAGCTCCTCCACCGTCTCCACTGCATTACCAAGACGAATGGCTGTATTGATCGCTGCAACTGCCTCAAATTCTGGTCAAGGAAATTATCACAGATAGTCATGTCGTGCAGATAACCCAAATATAATTAAAAATATAAGTTCTCAAACGGAATGTCAGTATTAAAATAAACATTTTACAATTACATGCTGAAATGAATATTGAAGCTTTATCATGAAGTATACTGTGTAATAGGACATAGAGTCTACATGTGTATCTTGAAAAGCTTGCTAGCGGGTACATTCAACTAACCCGTAATTACTGTGAATAAACATCTATGGTAAGTAACAAAAAAGGTACTTACTTCGTTTCTCTGCCTCCGCAAAGTCATTACAAGAGCTGACAACTCTCTGAATCTCCTCTTTGTCCACCATCACGGCCCTCCCTCCATCCTGCAGTACAAAGATAAGAGTACATTAGAGAGACACCACTAAACTAATAACCCATGATTATTCATCATCATCATCAGGTTTTTATTCTCTGAAATTGTGGTTAAGGTTTTCCTTTATAAACACAATGTCTTCACTGCCTGGTTAATGAAAGCAGCAGAACAGCAACATCTGTCATCAGTGTCTATACTACATCTGCTACTGTGTGCTCACAGCAGAACTTAGTAGAAGTGGATCTGCTGTCAGATGGACAAACAGAAGACTGAGAAATGTAAAGTTTAGAAAGGCGTGGGGTCAAAGATAATGCTGAAAATGTGTTTCCCAAGAAGTGTGTAGGATTTTTTTACTATTCCACAAACACTTTCCTCCGATTCATATGTACTGTAGTTTGTAAGATGTCAAGACAGTGATTCAACTGCTTTTTTCCCCATCCAATTTAGCAATCTAATACACTTATTTATTGTATGCCTTCAACAACTGCAAATGAAATGAACTAACTGCTTGGAAAGAAAACCAAAGATGCTCTGACTTCTAAGGGCCAGAGCTAGGTACTGAGCAAACACAGTCAAACTCAGTATACCTTGGATTTATGTTGGCAGTAGGTGGTAAAATGTTCCAGGTACAAGCAACAGTTTGACTCCTGAACACCCAGCAGGGCTAGAGCTTCAAGCCTGAGTGCAGTTAACAGAGTAGCCTCGTCCTGGGTCGACACCGCTTGATTCACCTGCCTTACTGCAGCCTGGACTGGAGACAAAAAAAACAAAAAAAAAAAACAGATGTCATTGAGGATAATGTATTGTCTTTGGGATAAGTACTGAAACAAACCAATTTCTAGTTTTTTCAATACAGAACATTCTGTTTTTCACAGATGTCGTGTGTTCATATGTACCAACACTGTACGAGGATTTTTTTTTCATGCACAAAGGAATGCATTCTCTGTACCGACAGTGTTTTGGGAAAAAGAAGTATGTAAGGGTCATGTGGGAGGGAAAGTCCTTACTGTTGACAAAGTCAAGGCAGCCCTGGATCTCCTGTTGAGTCAGCAGCTCCTCATAAACATCCCTTTCTTCAGTAGCAACCGAGGACCGCTAATTGAGGGAGACAAATAAAAATAAATACATACAGTATATTTGATATTGATTTCATACAGTATATTTCATTTGTACCTGGTCACATACATTTCCCCCCGTTCATACTGATGAAGTTGCATATTTTACATATGACATTTCAGCCATTAAGTGGAAATGGATGGCTCCTGTTTGTACAGTATTTGTAAAGAGAATGGGAGGAGAGATGTCAGGTGGTGTGGAGGGTTTGTGTTTGGTGAAGTACAGTTGACACTGCAGCCACTGGAATGTGCTGGCAAGGCTGGTGGAATGAGTTCGTGTAGGCAAACCCTTTCAGACCTCAGTGTGAATAACTCTTCAGTTATTATGGTTGTCAGCACTAGACACTGCAGTCAGAAACATCAGCTCAGAGCAGTCACATTTTGTTTTGGATTATCCAAATTTGGTCACAATGTTTTATATTCTTCCATTTTGTAATTTCAGTTTCACTTTCAGACTGACACAGAAGGGTAAACATCTGTTGGTGGTCAACCTGAATAGGCCAATGACACACACACTTACACCGGGCTTTGCAACCCTGTTCCCAACCTGGGTGGAATACAGATGTGACACTGCACACAGTACCTTTAGTGGAAAGGTGTTTTTTTTTTATTGGTGATAGCATCTTCACTTACTGTTGTTTAAATCACATTTATGTAACTGAATTTCTGACCAAAAATGACTGAAATAGAGAGCGGTAGAGATTGCTGTCACAAAGTTGTCACTGTTGAAAAAGTCACAAAGACTGTGAAAGTCACAGAGGCTAATCAAGCCTTCTATACAGGGAAAGCCACCAAGAAACTAAACATTATTATACAAATAAATGAAACATAAGAGGTCATTGAAGTGTTTGTTAGGCTTCTCACCCTCCCCGAGGACTGATTCTGCTTCCGAGCCTTTCCCTGGCTCAGTGTGTCCTGGTAGTCTTGGGCCAGCGATTCCTGGGTGTTCCTCAGCATTGCATTAGGATTATTCAGGGCTCCCATTGTCACAGATGCCTGACCTCTGTCAACTGCCTCATTGATGGCAATCACAGCAGCATGCACTAAGGAAAACAGAGTGTGCAGGAACATTTTAGCGTAAAATATTCTGTCAAAAACATCAATAGAGAATTAGTTAAAAGGTTCAGAGGACTTACAAGCAGCTTCATCAACTGAGAGCTCATTGGCCAAGATTCCTCCAATCTTACTGAAAGCTGGCATTTGAATCCCATACTTTTCCAGCTCACTCCTCATGTTACTGATCTCTTCCTCTGGAAAGCAGATATACCGATTGCAGGGAAAATTGTTTTGTTATAGAGCATAGAATACATACTGCATTAAATACAATTTACATCTATTGTTCATTTTCTATTGTTCAACAGTTTAATTTCTTGTTGCTTTCAAACATAAGTCAAACGTACAAACATCTTCAAAACAGAGTACAAACATCTTTAAATGGTCCAATGATGCATTTAGTTAGCCTCTGGTGAAAATGGATTTGCATTTTATTCTAATTATCTGTATAACTCTCAGACGCGGTCATCAGTGTACAAATCCTCTCATGCTCACTGTCAAAACCTATCAAACATAAATGTTTCATAGGCTTCAAAAATCTGGTGGTGTCAATTATTTGATAAGACATTTCTTAAAATTCCAAGTAGTAACATGTTCATTCTCAAATTTTAGTGAACCTTTTCACATCTTGTCAAATGTGTGTGCAGGTGCAACTCCTCAGCTACCATTTCTTATACATAGTTACACCACAAGGGATGAAATTTCACATAGCTACCACAGATACTGGACATAAACCAGACAGACATAGGGACACAGTGGACCCGTCATACAGAAAGAAGGATGTGAATATATAACGTGATGTGCACAGCCAGAGGGTGAGAACAGCATAGCAGAGACATGTAGGGGAGGGTTGCACCATATGTACAATAAAGGCAACTATCTGATAAAATGGTGCGACAAGATTCACAGATGTTTTTGGACAGCCATTGAGGTGAGGTGGACTGGGGGGGCACAGACATTCCCCCAAAGTTTAAGTTAAGAGTGGGAAACAATTAAATTAAATTTAACTGTTCAGAAGTGATGAAAAAACCCATGCGAGAAAGCCCTGAGGCTTACTGAGGACAAGCCAATATCAAAAGCTTTGAGGTTTGGTAGTTTGTGTGTCCTATTCAGTATTATTTGAATGGCTGCAGGGGATATTTTGATTAACTGAAATGCTGGATAATTCAAACATCTAAATTACAGCCAATGTTTATAGAAATCCTCATAGGCTTTGCATGCTTGACTGCACATGACAAAATTCTTTCATGTTTCTCAATTAAATCTCAACAAGACTAGTAAATAAAACCTCCCATACAAATTCTCATTATATGAACCCATGAACAACTAGGCGTGTACACATCAGTATTTCAAAAAGCCTTAAGGCAACATTTATCATTGTTTTTAAAATGCAATTAATAATTACTTAATTGGTTGCATTTACACAGATACTTTCTATAATATTTGTGCTATACTTCAGTTTTTGATTTCCACTAGTATTACCTGTGAAGGCCACTTTCCCCAGCAGGTCCTGGATCTGTGGTGCAATACCCAGTTTGTACAAGTACAAGCTGCAATAAACCATGAAAAAAAAGTAAGTACTGAGAAGCTTGAAACATTCAGATATTCAATAGTCTGATATGAAAGTGAAACTCGTGCTTTTGACATTTGGCCTTCATGATTGTGATGTCACACTCACACCACAGGGGGGTAGTGTTGGCTCACATTACAACAAGAAGCAGCCAGGAGGCTCAGTGAATTCAACAAGCAGATGGCTGGAAACTTCATAAAACTTTCATCCTACCGCAGGTACCCGATAAGTGCTAATGAATTATAGATATTTAAGGCAAGTATGGTATCAGCACAGCTCTGAGTAAAGCAGTTAGTAGCTGGTTATTCTGGCCTTTGATCACAGTGTGTGTACACACGCGAAATGCACTCTGTCCTTGGGACGCAGTGGGCTTCAGACAACTATCTAAACCTTGCTAATACAAAGGGTAATGTTTTAACATGCAGGCAGCTGATTCAGTTGAGATACAAACACAGCAACAGCTGACTGGGGTTAATGAAGATCGCCGATTACAAGCCACAGGGGTTACAGACAATCAGCTGACTTGCTTGGAGCAACTAGCTCTCTCCAGACTGGGGATACTGCTTGTTTATTTAAATGTTTTCCCTCTTTCAGACAATAAATTATGCCCTACATCTGTACCACTTTGTCATAGGCATTTTAAAATGTATTTGTAAGCTTTGTTGTTTCCGTATTACATTGTGTTCCCTCTCAATTTTCCACCACACTGAATGTGCAGGAGCATCCGCTGTTTTGCCCCCATGTGTGCATGTGTTTGTACCCAGGGAAGCAGAGTATTCATTGGGTCCTTGTGGGACTTACGCTGGACTCACAGGAAGGAAGAGCACGTGTGTGCATAAGGAGGGAAGGAAACCAATTCTCTCAGGACCTGACCGAAAGACTACAACAGAGAAAAAACAATCCTAGCAGTTCACATAACCCCTCCCTAAATCTGTGTTTGGCTGACTGGACAGGTCAGATAGATAAAATTGCCACATTGCAGCAATAGCTGCCTATAGCTACATGCATGGTGCTGTATAATATAGCCTTGACAAATCATAAAAAAAGGTTTGTGTGTTGTTTCAGCCTTACCTAAGTAGAAATAAAATGTTCCAGTTCCTGTTTCATATCACTTAAAAATTACCATTTCTGTTCTTGACATATAAATTAGAGGCTGAACTTAATGGGAACAAAAAAAGGCCATGCCTGAATCCCAAAAAGTAATAAAAAAAATGTCAGGATGACAAATGAGAATGCTTACACTACATGAGCTGTCTTTAAATTCCATAACTTGAATAATCAGTACATCTCAAAGTCAAACTTAACAGTTTGACATTGTCTGCATAACAATTGAGTGAAAAGAAAATAATCTAAATTAGACAGAGAGTAAAGTGTCAGTGACTAAGCATACGAGCAGACTGCATTTAAAGGCAAATGCAATGCTGCATAGCTTAATTCTAACTACCAGAAACCAGAACTTGGTTTTAGCCATCTATAACAATAACAGTTTATACACATTTCTTTCTAGTAGTAGTGAAATCTAAAGTGACAGAAAATATTTCCGCACACTCAAATCTATGCAGCGTTTCACTTTATTCTAAGCTTTCGGTCTGTAAGACCTTCACCAGAGCAATGGTAGTTAAACCTGAAAGTAACCTTCAGGTGTGGCACCTTCAGGAAAAAAGCAACAAGGTACTCTGCCATTGCGCAAACAATCGGCTTCAGAGATGACGTGTGTGTTCCTCACTTCCGACAGCGAGGAACACAGCATAGTGAAAAATCACTGTTTTTGGAATCCTTTTATTCTTACCTCAGTGCATGTATACAGTATACCACCTTGGGCATGTTTTTGCGATCATACACATCTGTCGTTTCAGGATAGAATATCTGAAAGCAGAAACCACAATAGACATTAGTCACTCTTCTTTCATCACTGTCTTGACACTTCTTATTCTACTGCAGCTGGAGCACAATATCCATCAACTTTATATGCATGAAATGTAAGTGTTGGATATAGTAGGAAAACCTGTAAAATATAATGCAATCCCAGGCAACTGCACTGCAATTAAAACTACATTTGTTCAATACCAGCTGATCTGAAACAAACACTGGTCACCAACATAATTTCCAGAATACTGTGGGTTACGTGCTTTACACAGATAGTATTTATTGCAGTGCTATTGCATTGGAGATATCACTACTCATGGTATGTGTTTGATTTGCCCGTTTTGTTTTAAAAAAGGCATCTTACAGATTTACACTTAATGCCTATAACTTGGCTAGGCTTTACTAACAAATGTCACATCATAAACATATCCGAAGAGTTTCCAAAACATTGGGCCCACTCTTGCCCATTTGTTTTTTTTTAAAATCATGTCACACCAGAATTATGCTCACAGCATCATGGTTTTGCTCAAAAACATGGAATGATGTAATAGTAAAAGCTACAGATAAGGTTACTTTGTCAGGGTGATAACTTCTAAAAAGGCTATTCATAAGAATTGCCAATTAAATTACTATAAAAAGCAATCCCAAAGGGCAAAACAGAAATAAGGTGGTATCGATTTCACCTCATTTTCTTTTCCATGATACACCTCAGTGAATCCTTTTGTGTCCTCTCATAAAAGATATGAGGTTAATGCTGTTCTGCGAGAACTCCTGTTAGTGTTTACACTCTTACAGATGCATTAAATGTGTGTGTGCATATATAAAAATCATGTCACAGAGATTAAACTACTGACATTTTCCAGTACAATTTCAGGGTACTACTTAATCATGCAAAAACAGGTTGTAACAGGTGCTGTACAATACTCACTATGCTGTACATGATAATATACATTTTTATAAAACATGTACACATGTGTCTGCATTACCAATGCCCCTGACTGACCCTTACCTTGGGAAGACCCACCGACTCCATGGCTCTGAGCCACTGCACTGTGTTGTCGGTGTGTCTGAAGTGCAGCCCTTTGCTCTGAAGATGAAGCCAGGAACACAAAAGAGAAATATAGTCATATTATGAGGAACTGCAGAGTAATGGTTCAAAACATTACCACTGCAACAGAAAAACAGCAGGAAAAGTGTAGGTATAGCATGCATAAATAATTCTGCACTATAGAAAAATCAAGCTTATAAATTACTTTATAACACAAGCAACAGCTGAGCTAAACTAGCAGAGTCTGATACCTAAAAACCTCATGCTGACTCCTAAATGTATTATAGCATCTAGTCTGATAAGGTTTGTTTAAAATGTGTCAAAGAGAAATAAAATCAAGCTCAAAGCTGCATGTTACAGTGAAGCCCTTACACTCGCTTGCTACATGTCCCCCTTTCCTGTGTGAAACTGTTTCAAACTGTCAGGAAGTGCCTGAAAGACATGGAGCGTATTCCTGCCTGCTATGATGTAAGGTGGTTAAAAATGCAAATGTACTACAACTATGACCTTACCTAAAGACAGAAGGAGTCTAAATGCAATAGAATGGAGATGTACCTTGTAGCGGGCCTGATCTCTATCATAGATCCTTTTCTCAGACACCATTTTGGGGGCAAAAAAGTTGGCAAGTTTTCCAAGGTAGACACCATTCCTTAGTCCCTCCTCCAGTTCTGTTGTAGGGGGTAAGTCCTCCTCTAGGCAGGCCTCCATCCACCTGTTGAGTACACAAATATAGACCTCAGAGCAGGCAGAGGATATTCATATTCACTCTGTAATGTTAAACAAACATCAGCCTAAAATATAAACAAACATTAGCCTAGTCGGTTTACGCTGCTACCTGAGATCTACAGAATGCAATTTATGATGTTGCTGAATGCCTGCATGTTGAGTGGGGCAGAATAAATATGATTTTATTTTTTAAATTAGTAAATATAGCACCTTTAAATTAATTTCTACAGGACCCATTCAAATTTAGAGCAACAAAGTAGTCTGGTGACATTGTCTGGCATTGTTACAGGCAGCACCCACACTGAGCCAACATGCTTTAGGAAGGGGGCTGTGGACAGTCTTACAGTTTGAGCTTTGGGACAATGCAAAGGTTCCGATTCATTCGTTCCTGAACAACAAAACAAAGTGGATATGTCTCTTCAGGTCAAGACCTAACATAAACAAAGTTGTGTGCATGGCGTGTAGGCTACCTATGCATCCCAGCTATGAATACCATGCTCTCATCTGTGAAAAGCACCAGTGGCGGATCTGCCAATTCTGGTGTTCTATGGCAAATGCCAATCGAGCGTCACGGTGCTGGGCAGTGAGCACAGGGCCCACCAGAGGACGGGGGGCCCTCAGGGCACCCTCATGAAGTCTGTTTCTGATTGTTTGGTCAGAGACATTCAAACCAGTGGCCTGCTGGAGGTCATGTTGTAGGGCTCTGGCAGTGCTCATCCTGTTACTTTTTGCACAAAGGAGCAGATACCGGTCCTGCTGCTGGGTTAAGGACCTTCTACAGCCCTGTGCAGCTCTCCTAGAGTAATTGCCTGTCTCCTGGAATCTCTTCCATGCTCTTGAGACTGTGCTGGGAGTTACAGCAAATCTTTGGGCAATGGCATGTGTTGATGTGCCATCCTGGAGGAGTTGGACTGCCTGTGCAACCTCTGTAGAGTCCAGGTATCGCGTCATGCTACTAGTAGTGACACTAACCCTAGACAAGTGCAAAACTAGTGAAAAACCTTTAATTTTTTGGAGCAAGGTATTTTTTATATCCAAGCAGGAATGGTCTAGACAAGTGCAGCATGTCTAATCAACTTTACCCACATATTTTCCTCTGCATAATCACATGCTATGAAGAGTTTGTGTTGGAACTATTTTCTACTGAAGAAAGAGCCTTCTGCACTGCCAGATATCACTAGATATCAAGTGAGAAAATATTTGTTTTTGGGTGTACTGACCCTTTAATACAGCCCATGTCTTCAGTCAGATCTCCAGTCAGTCAGTCTTGACCTGATGAACAAGTGCTATGAGATAACTTTGTTATGATATGGTGGTATATAAATAAAACGTAATTGATTTGAATAGATCTGGTGGACCGGAGGGACTGCATTTTAAGGTATGTCAGATGTTTTCCATTGAATTGCTTTTTATTAATAATTTTTTATTGAACAGTTGGCAGTATAGAGCAGACAGAAGATGAGGGAGTGAGAGATGGGGATAAAATACAACAAATGTCCCTGGTCAGCTTTCAACAAGAGATATTTTAGTAGCATGGTGAGTGTCTTAAACCTCCAGGCCACCAAGATGGTCCCATCCATCATTTGTCTAAACTGCTTCTGTTGTTCAGGGTGGCAGTAAATCCATTTGCAGGGAGTGAGTTTGTGCTTTAGTCCTTCCTGTGTGACAGAGGATTCCTGTAATCTTGGCAACAGCACAGACAGGTTGCAGTGGCTATGTAGTTTAATCAATATCTCCTGCTGAAGCCTATACATGTGTGTATTATATGGGTTTGTGTCAACTCCTGTGGCACATGTAATCACATTTGTGTTAGCAGTGTATTGTAGTGCACAGACTGAAGTATAATTACTGGCTTTTAGCAGTTTACTGTTAACGTAGTAGTTAGAGGCAAGAGAAGAGCCACGCTGTGAGGTGGACTCCTCTAATGTGGTACTAAATTGCTTGATAGAGACAGACATGAGACATAAGCTATCGCTCTCTCTCTCTTTCTCCCTGTCTGCATCTACCATGATTTAAAGCCAAGGGGATGTGCCCTGTCGTGCCTGTCTATCATAATCATTTCAATATAAACTATGTAGGGCATGTTTAAAACCCAGCAGTCTGATAAACGCCCTTTCATCTGCATTGACAGATGAGGCGATTCAGCCTCTCATGATGACAGACATGGCAACCCGAGTAGGCGTTTCAGCACAGGCCTCTCGTGCCGACAACTGGGTGAGCGAGACACTGAGGGAGAGAGAGATTCAGAAGGAGAGACGTTTTTTTTTTTTTTAACGTTTCCAGATGTTTGATTAGAAGGTGCCTCGTTGGAGGTTTTGATGACTTACTGTATGTGTGTCTGTTTCTCTGGGTTCATTAACACATATTTAGTCTGTATTTTGTGCACATACACGCTCATTGAAAGCTGTGTGTGTGCGTGTGTTTCTGTGGAACGTGTGTGGTCGGTGTAGTGTGCTGTACAGTACAAAGTGTGTATTGGCATCTAAGACATGTCCCCACTGGCCTGCATTCCTCCTCTACCTGAAAAGACAAGGACACGATCACATCCATTCACCTAATGATAACGGAAAATCGTAACCATTATTCATAAAAAATTTAAATATCAATACACCAACAATACATCTCAGCCTAGTTTGAAAACCTTTCAATATTTAATTTAATTCTTCCCACTCAGGTTATTTTAAAATGAGCATGGATGGAAACGCACTTTTACAGACACACACACGAACACACGAACACAGAGATGTGACATAACAATGCAGTAAATAATTTTTACATCTAAATGTAACGTTGATCTGTGTACTCAAAATACAAACCCATAAGATTTCTGAATGCTAAACTGACCATCACTCCCTCTTTATATTTTTGACACCTAAATAAAAATTTTGGCTATCCAGTAAAATGCTTTACATACAGCATTAATTGGGATTAAATGAGGATACCAACTTGTCTTGTCATTATATGCTATGCAGTGTTTGACAGCAGAATCCTCTACCAATAACTTGTTAAATTTTCTTGTGAATATTTATGGTCATATCAGCTAAAATGCACCCTGTTAGAGACCAGATAACTCTTTTGTGTCTCTATGTATTACTTTCCAACTCCACCACTCTCTCTCCTGCACCAGGTGACTAATACATTAAAAGCTTTCTATCTCTTTAAATTAATGTACTGTCATGTCTGAATGAAGCCATAATGGGTATTGTGTTGTGTCATGTACTTGTAACACTGCAGGTGCATGAGTTAAGAGTTAAACTGCATTACTGTTGTGAATATTAGATCAGATGGGGTAGTACCTGTACCATTTATTTAAGTTTATTACATTGGTTATAATTTGTGCCATTATTACTGTTCTCATAATTAATAGTTTTGGTGTGATAATGTCCATGATGTGTGATGGTAGTTTCTAGTAGTAGCTTGGGTGTCCCTGTCGCCTCAGGAAGGAGTCACAGATCAGTGGCCCCCTCAGTGTCTGCACTCTTCAGGTGCACAAATGTAGTCATAATGGCGTGGTCTCCATCACCTTACATAACTGTAGTACAGCCTGCTCCGGCCAAACCAGTAAATATGACTGGCTATTTTATTGTTGTGTAAAATGGAGAATTTCCCTTGGCCACATGCACCCGTGGAGTGTTTGTTATTAAACAGAATAGATGCACGGGGTTGTTTAATACCTGAATAAATACACAAATGTGCAGCTGGTATCCTGGAGGTATCAGCTGCACATTCCTACAAGCAAGCCTAAATGCAGTTTAAGTGAGATTTATTCCTGGTCGGTTGGTTTCAGTCCGCTTTTTCCAAATCAGTATTTCTCTCAGAAGGGAGGTGGACAGACGAGCCTCTGGCATAACAGCTTGACCCTGCGCCTGACCTCTAGATGCTGGCATCAGAGGTGAGGAGTTTTGATTAATTCACTCCACCCTCTTAGTGGCTATTGGTTTAGGCTGCAGTGCTGATCACTCCGGTCAGTCGCGGAGTCTATATCAGGCAGCTGAGCCCAGCAGCAGCATCGGGGTCTCCTCTGGAATTGAGTTTCTCAACCTGGACTTCAAACACAGTCCTGAGGCTCAGGGAGGTGCAGGCAAGGGGTGGAGGGCTTGTTTCCATTGTTCAAGTTCAAGTTTCAAGTTTAATTGTCATATGCAGTTTAACAGAGTCAACTATACAATGAAATGTGCAGGACGAGAGTTGGTCTACTCAGCATTAATAAACACGATACGAAGACAA
>JAVQJF010045159.1:0-33591 GCA_036023855.1 Gadopsis marmoratus | reverse complement strand
TGTCGAAGTGTCCCTGGGCAAGACATTGAACCCCGAGTTGCCCCCGGTGGAGGCCAGCATGGCAACTGTGTCCCCATCGGTGTGTGAATGTGGTGTGAATGTGATCCCCTAAATGTCTGTTTGTCTGCCCTGTGATTGGCTGGCGACCAGTCCAGGGTGTTTCCCTGCGTCTCGCCCAAATGTCAGCTGGGATTGGCTCCAGCCACCCCCCCGGTGTGGAAAGTGAATGAATGAATAAAGATTTCCCACCTCAGACAAAAGTGACTCTCATATGTGCAGCAAGTTGTATCTTAACACGTGCTGGATGTGTGAATAATAATAAACTGTATTTATATAGCACCATTCATACAGGAAATGCAGTTCAAAGTGCTTTACAACAAAGGTGTTAAACACATAGAATCCCTCGGGGTGAGGGTAGGCTGGGGGGTGCAATGGAAACAGCCGTTTATACTCTGTTTCCTGCAAACAGTCAATGTTGGTTTAATTTAACTACGACCGCAAACTTCATTGGACCTTAACCAAACATTTAACCGTAGCGGTGGCTGGTCAGGAAAGTTATATCAGCCATTTTAGTAATGTTTTTAAAAGACAACGAGAAATAAATTTGTCCAGCTGATGGTTTTGTACAGCTACATTTTTAGTCTTCTAGATTGGTCAGTCTGCCTCTGTCTTACATCCTATTTGCCTGCACTCATTCTTTTGTGATCTTAAAGAGTAAGTGTCGTGGTTGAAAGCATCCCTGCATTGTTTTCTATTGTAGTTTCAGGAAAGTTCCCCTTTTTAGAAACCACACCCAAAAAATGGCTGCTCTCTACGTGAGGGAATCAATGAAAACTGGAACTGGGCTTTGCCCCAGGATGACCGTACTTTTACCCAGTGTACTCTAAACGCACCTTTACATCCTCTTTGAATTGGTCCTCCAGGTCCTGTGTGAGCCTGACAATCAGCCACTTCACCTCTTTTCTGAACCCTTCCACCTCATCCGGACAGGCGTCCCGGTACACCTCCATGTGCTGCCTGCGGCAGGGAAACAGCAGGAAGTGGAAAAGCATCACTGACTGAAGTTACAACATGATATTTGCCTTTTGTAAAACATTTCAGTAGTCTGGCGAAGTACAGATAAATGACTTTACTTTAGCCTTTTCAGCCTGAGTTGCAAGTAAAAAAAAAAAGAAAATATTGGACAAACCAAAAAAAGAACTTTGTTTTTTCTTCTCTCCCCTCCCATTAATCTTCTCACAACCTCCACAATTTATCTTGTTGGCCTTTGGAGTGGCCCGACCCCCAGGTTGGGAAACACGGGATTACGAAATTAGGTAAGATCCATCTAAGTGTTTCAATGTGACATTATATTTTATTTCCCTTCATAATTCACAAGTATGAGGCCTGCCCACATAACTCATAAGTACGAGGCAAACAGATGTCGTATCCAAATCTTAAATTACATGCATGGCCAGACCCTAATAGTGGCGAGGAGCCTAGAGGACATCTGGCCCATGCTGAGAGCTTTTCCTCCCACAACGTCCATCTGTGAAACGTCCTACTGCCAGCCCGACACAGTGGTCTCAAAAAACGACCTTTCAATAAGACCAAGAGTCACAAATGGCAAGGCTGCAAAGCTGATGTTTACCATGTTCACCATCTCAGTTTAGCATCTCAGCATGCTACCATTCACTAACTAGTGCTTGGTTTCTCAAGAAAAATATGTTTTTATTAAGTTAAATAAAGGGCTTTTTATGCCTTTATTAGAAAGCAATAGTAGAGAGAGGTGACTGAACTGAACTAGAGACACTGCAGCTCATGGTCGGCATCTTAAACTCTTAGCCATGAGGTAAATTAAATATAATAAATATAATCAAATTTGATATTAAAAACTCCTGAAAGGGATTTTTAAATCACTGTACATTACAACAAAAGCAAGATTTTAGAGGTTTTGTACACAATTCCATGCACAATGACCTCTAAATCGGGAAGGTTTTTTGTTAATTTTCCTGTAAATGTCATGGACTACAGGGCAGAGACCCGGGGGAGGAAGAGGTGGGCTGTAAGAGGCTGCAACTGAAGTCAACCACAGAGACACCTGTGCTTCTAAAACCTCAATATAGACATCAGACATCAAATCTAAAGCTACGCCTGCAGCCATGAACACATTCACAATGTCCCCGAACGACCCGCATCTGTTTTAGTTGTGGCAGAGAGAAGGAGCCGGGGGATGAGGGATGGGGGGAGGAGTTTAAGAGGTTCAGCAGGCTCCGTACTGTTGCTGTTCCCCACTTCTACCACAGCAGCATTTCTCACTTGCAGTCCAGATTCCCCGAAATCACGTGATGCAACACTCACTCCAGGCTGGCATGACTGTGCCATCTCGTATTATGTCAGGGCCCGTTTGTAAGTGGGACTAGAACTTGCCTTTGCTTGGCACAAATCCTGGGAATCTCCCAGCGAAGTCTGAAATAGCTCGGCGATGAATCACACAAGCGAAAGCTCTGCATGGCTTTTAAATCTGTGTGCTTTTTAACTATTTGTTTGCTTTTTAACCATTTGTTTGCATTTGTTTGCATTAGAATACAAGTTTAAATCACGGGTTTAAAGCCATTAAAGCAGAATATAAGGAGATTATTTTCTCTAAACTGTCCAGATTACTATAAAAGAATCTTCTATTGTGAGCTACCTTCAAAATAAAAGCACAAACACAACGTGAAAACAGTTGTTTGGCCAAGAAAGTCATAAATCAAGGTCCACTTAATAGCTTTTTCCCTGAGCTGTTAACCTCATCTCACTATCTGCCTCATGCGGTTTGAGTTTGCTCAGTTGTCATGGAGACAGGGAGACGAGATGCAGTTTAAAATGTACTTTATACACCACTACAATTGTTTGACAGCTTTGATTACTTTAAATAATCAATCGATAAATGGAGAAAATGATCCATCAATCCATAATATAAAGAATAATTATCTGCAGTCTTATGCAAAAATATTATTAATGAGCTGCAATGTACTTGTACTTTTAATACTAGTACGTTTTCCTGATTATAATTATATACTTCTACTTAAGTAACATTTTTGAGTATTTTTTACACTGTGGTATTAGTACCTTTACTTAAAGTAAAGGATCTGAATACATCCTCCCCCACTGTTAAATACATTTAAATGTATTTGTACCAATTTGAGATTTTATTTTGAAGATAAAACACCCAAAGCAGAAGCATGCTTCTAAACTCTCGTAAAAAAAGGTGCATTTTAGGTTAAAGTCTGTAATAGGATCTTTAAATTTAAACAGCCGTTTATCATTTCTGCCTCTGCTGTCGTTCTATAAACAGGAAACAAACAGTTAAAACCCAGCAGATCCTCGCTGACTGCATCTGGTGACAGATTTGTCCCTGAGGCAGGAGGCAGGCTGCTGTGCTTATGACTTTGGCATTGGTTTATTGCACTGCCTTATGGGGAAAATTCAGGAAATCATGTGACTTACTTTAACGCAGTGAAGCTGTTGATGTAGGCAATATGATACTCGGCCCAAAGAGGCTGTGGTCTTAGAGCGCTGCAGTGACGCCTGAGGTCTGTCTCAAATCTGCAGAGGGAGAAAGAGGAGACGGTTACAGGAGGAGAGGGATGGATTCAGCCTGTCAGACGAGGAAGAAGGTCGACATTTAGCCGTAAACATGCAGCGAAGAGCAAGTTTACCCACAAAACCCAAACACAACGTGCAACATGTAGCGTTTCGAAAGGACGTCCCATGTTTATGTGATTTAGCATCTAACATCTAACATCTGTAAAGGCAGTAAATAAATCCAAAAATCCTCTTCTCCATTATATTTCAGCAGTGTCTTCGTGCTCAGGTTGTCTTTATCCTGCTGCTGCAGAGGTAAAAACATCTTTAGAGAAAACAATCTAATATTTTCTGATTGCACAGCTGTATCGCCGTGGCGTTGCGAGATGCAGTTAAAAACACCGTTACTCATGACGCAGCATAACACGGTCAAAGGGAATATTCTAATATTACTCAACAGGAAAATTACACAACTGTGTGGTTTTTGCACAGAGGGCCAGATCCCGTTTTTTGGTTTGTTTTGCTTTGTTTCGTCTGTGGCAAGCTTCCACCTCTCACCTGTCCATTCCTCTTTTACTACTTTACCGATAATTTCAAATAAATTGATTTGTACTTTTTTTTTGACTTTCCAGAATACTTTCCACGCTAATAAATAATAAAAATGATGACAATCTTTAAGTACTTTTGTTGTAGATACTAAAATAATTGATAATAAATGACTTTATGAGCCAACAGGGCGTCTAAAGACTCGGGACACAAAGCTGAAGGGAAACGTTCAGTCTTTCCTGTTTTGGTGACAATGACGGTGCTGTAAAACCAGAACAGTGAGCTGAAAGCGGCTAAAACGGTTCTCTGTGGGTTCATCAGTGTGTCACTGCATGTAATCATCCTTCTCATTGTTACTTTACCAGGACTGATACTGAGGCTCAGTGAGCCTCTCCTTAGTCACAGCAGTGCTTTGAGCTAAATGCTAACATGCTAACATGCTGATGTTTAATGTTCGCCATTTGGTTTGGTGTGTTGGCATGCTAACATTTGCTAATTAGCATTTAACACTAACTACTTTTACTCTTTAGTAAGAGCCACATGAAGTATCTTACAAAGATATTTTCTCAAGATTTCTTAGAGGTATATAGGGTAAAACATTTTACTTGTGTCCTCAGAACCCATAAAGTCCTGTTCACGTGTACCGTTATATCTTCTGTTTCTGTTTTTACTACTGCTGTAAAATATTTGTGTCAAATGTAAAATGTGAAAAACATTTCTTGTTATTATTATTTGTCCACTTTCAGTATATTAATAACGTGAAGAAGGTAGTGTACACATTCAGAAAGTGTCTCTGTGTTGACGCACCTCTTGGGGAACTGCTTCAACTCTTCAAGGCAGGAAGAGATCACTTTCTGTTTGAGCTGAGCATCTATTTGTCCAGAGCTCAAAATATTTCCCTTCACTCTCTGCAGACAAAACATCAACCAGACAAACGGCACAACAATCAGACTAATGCGAAGGCCTCTGCTGCCCCCACCTGGCCGAATCGCCGCATTGCATCAGGATTAATGGGATGGCTGAGAAATAAAACCCCACTATTTTCATTTACATTTCTGTCTACATCTTATTTAAATGTCCAACCAATCAGTCAAATCCACCCTATAGTGAAATAATCATACAGTGAAATAAACACAAGAACTAATATATTTTTACAGGAAACAAACTGCAGCAACAAAATCACAGAACTAGAAGAGAAAAAAACATGATCTCAAGCCTATTATAAATAAAGAAGTAAATAAATATTACATTTATTAATATCTACATATGTCTTTTACATGTTTTTAATTGTTTTTAAAATGATAAAAAAAAGGTTCATATCACAAGAATTATACTTGTATATTTTTATATGTTTAAAGTTTAATTTTAAGCTAAGTGAAGTATTTTTCTTTCAACATGAGAGTATATCTGTTATTCTCTGTTGGTCTTAGGGACATATGTGCCTTCACGAACTACGTGTTATTAATATGCTACAAACAAACTTGGATGTACAAATACATTATTTTTGAAGTTTTCAGGTTGTCTGATTGTTATGAACGTGCACTGCAGCGTCGTACCGTGCAGATGTCCATGTAAATCTGAGAGCTGAGGAAGTCCTCCTCCTTCTCTGGAGTCCTGCTGTCCCTCCAAACCTCCTCATATTCAAGCTCAGTGAGTCTGTCCAGAGAAGATCTCATGTCCTCCTGCAGGAACAAACACAGATGTAAGTAAACCTCCGCCTCAGCAACAAGACATAAGGGCTTTATTGAGAAATGACATTGTTTTAGCTCCTCCTCCCTCATTGTATATAGTAATATATATTGTATATTTGTATATATATAGTAATTATACAAACATTTAGTGATCCAGATTGTATTGTTATTGTCATGACTCAAGGTCAGAGAAAAATTCACTTCAGTGTCCAAATCAGAGGCTTTTTGTGCTTTTACTTTGTAGGCCAAAATAAAAGTGTCAGCTCACCTCTCAAAACTCGAATCATTACATTTAGGCACCGTTTGTTTTCTGGTTTGGTTCGTCTTTGCTTACGTCTTCTTGACCACAACTGTCTTGTAGAAAGGTTTTATAGTCAGGTGTGAAAACCTTCAACCCCCCTCCCCCCGAACTTCATCAGGTAGTGTGTGAGAATAGTGTACAAATAGCTTGATAGTTTACTGAAAAATGTCATATAGGCTGACTGCAGTTAATGTTTACTTAGATTGCTGCAGGCCTGCGGTGTGATTTGTTTATGACCGACATTATCTGTAAAACCATGGGAATGTTGCCGTTTTGCAAGATCTCATGAGCACGTAGCAATAATAGTGATGATAATCTAATAATTCTGATGCAGATCACAAACAGAAATGCCTCAATCAGAACGCAGATAATTTGCCTCATTGAAATGAGTCTGCGGGTGTTTCTGATGGTTTTTAAAACCACTGTTGTATAAAGAAAGTGCAGCACGAGTGTCCTGAACGGGAGCCACGGCCCCGTGTGCTCCCCACCTTCATCCTGCAGCAGTACTTTTCTTTCAGCTGCTTCAGGAAGTCGTCACCGAGCTGCAGCCCGGCGCTCTTATCCTTCATGTCCAGCTGCAGGGAGAAGCTTCCCATGATCCTCTCGCTGTCGTGGGTGAAGCAAGACAAAATTAACAACATTTCATGGGCACTGCGATCGGTTGGCACCAAGGAATGCCGAAGACGTGTTGCTTCATGTCGGGGGAAGAAATCATTTGAGATGCTGGATATGGGAAACATAATCTTTAAATAAAGCTTTGGAGCAAAATACAAAATACTTTAAACGTGTTATGGTGTACAATTATTTACTAAGTGTTCCGCAGAATTGCTGCAGTAATTCTTTATAGGTTGAATTAAAATCCAAGGTTCAGAGCACATTGCGATGATGGAGAGGACCTTCACACAACCTATTTACATGAAAGGGGAAGTCTGTTACAGTGTATGTGTGATATACTGTGTAAAGAAGCCTTTTTTAGGAAGCCACTTTACATAATCTGTGAGAAATGTGGACTCGACCTGATTTAATTTTTTTCCATTTTGGCCTCCAGAGAGTGTTCCCTCACACTGCTCCCAGCCTCTATATTTATGTTTTATTTTTTCCAGATCAGTTGTTTATTTTTGGTCTCCCAAATGTTGTTTCGAGCACAGTCTTTTTTCAGTTTAGGCGTGACCTGATTCAACAAAATAATGTCAGCAGTGCTGCCTCCCCCCCCTCCCTCCCCCCGCTGCCCGCTCTGGCATCTTTAAACATCTCCGTCTGCACCATCTGTGGACAGTCCAGATGTGCTGTTTGGGGTTTTTTGTGGCTCCTACTGAAGATGTAGATCCTTTAAAAAACGGGTCACAAATATATATTTTATTTTATTTTTTCTTTTCTTTAAAGGTTCAGTAATTCAGAATAAACTACAGTGTGTGTGTGTGTTTATGGTGATGAAGGAACATGTCAGCCAGTGTGGCCCACTGATGCATCGTTCTGCAGCTCTGTGATATATCACACAACACTGGTGAGTTGACACCTTCACTGCAGGTTTCGGTTGTCATCTAGATAATCTAATCCACACGGGTGATGCCGTCGTTCACTGACCTCTTGTAACGGTTGATGATCCAGTCCAGCAGAGCGTAAAGATCCTTTAGCTCCGTCACCTGCTTCTCCAGCTTCTTCAGGTGCTGCCCGACGACTCTGTGGTAACTCTTCACGTAGGTGCTGAAGACTTTGAAGCTGGGTGGGTACGACCCTCGCAGCTCTGTCTTGACGTTCTCCAAGTCCTCCACGATGGCCTTGCCCAGCAGACCCAGATGAACTGCCAACCAGGAGGCGTTCTGCTCCCTCTGCTCCAGGTGAACGCTCTCCACCTTCACCTGCACCCCCTTGCACACAGCCTCCCGCCAGGCCTCCATCCAGCTGCCCGGGAGCCCGCCGGGTTCCTCAGCTCTCCTCTCCTCCTCTTGGATGATGCGAGCCACGAGTACCAGCAGCCCCTTGTTTCTGGAGGGACGAGAGTTGGAGTCGCACACTAAGGTGTTCACCTTGTTCCGCAGCTCTCCGTACAGGAGGTTGAGGTCTTTTTCCTTCTTGGCCAGCTCCATGGACGAGTCCTCGCTGCACCTCTCCTGTTCCTGCTGGAACTCCTGCCGCATGGCGAGCAGGTTCAGGTGAGCCTCCTCCAGCACCTCCATCTCTATCAGCTTATTGATCTGCATCACTGGGAATAGAAATAGAGAAGATTGTGAAGCTTTTAAAATGGTTTAATACAATTGCAGAGTGTAAATATTCCGGTAAAGAAAAGAGAGAGGAACAGTTACTCTTTCTTAGTCCATTTGTCTTGTAAAGTGACGTGTGATTAATCTCAACAGACACTTTCTCAGTAAATCAGAGAGAGAGAGAACAGCAGGGACGAAATTAAACTCCTGAAATCAGAGGAAACCTCTTGTGAATGTCAATTTAACAGCTAAAGACTCGTCTCATTGTCATTGTCTACAGGCAAACTGAGCCGCTGTGTATTAACGCCCGGGAATGAAATTCCTATCTTTTGGCTGCCTTTGTTGACAAAACACAAAAAGATAAAAAAGAAAGTTGAATGTAAAGACAGAGAAAGAGGAGCAATGTTCGGGAACACTGCGAGACAAGGTTGCGCTTTAGGACGGAAGGACGCATGTAAACTTTTCTACACAATCTGACAAACATAAGCAACTGGAAATGAAATCAAAATGTATGAAAGTCAAAAGATTCAGTAAAGTGCAGTGATTTGTGGACTTCATATTATCTGCTACACATCAGCGTGTTTCATTCATAGCAGTACGCTGACGTTGGCATTTAGCTCAAAGCACCACTGTGCATGGACGTATACTCTTAATCTTCATTCTGTGTCCTGACAGCTCAGAGAGTGTATGAAGACAGTTATACCACATACAGTAACAGGAAACTGAAGACAGCTCTGTCCTCCAATATGGCTGCCAGCGGGAAGGTGACGGGCGGCCTTTAAGCCGGGCACGTCGGGTAAATGCGGTATGAGAACCCACGTGACGGAGACCGTACCTGACAGCGGTGTGTGGGGTATTTCTGGCCGTGTGTACGACTCCTCCACCTCCTCCCACACGTCCTCCTCCTGCTTTTCCACCTCGGCCGTCCCCACTGAGCCTTCAGAGACGGCGATGAGCGTCTCCTGCCTGCCGGTTTTGTCCTTCTTTGTGCCGAATTTCAGGCTTCGACGAATGGACGCGCCTCTTTTCATGAGAGAGTCACCGAACCCGCCCATGTTGGGCTCTGCGGATGGAAATCACACCGTTTATGTTAAAGCGGCAACAAATAATATGTGACCAGCTGGCTTGTGCTGACTTCTGTTTTCCCTCCATTGCTACAGTGAACTGTGCTTGGTGTTGGGAACCTAACGTCCAAAACAACAAAATGTGTGGCTTGTGGGTCACTGCGGCTTGCTGTGTGTGCCGCTGTCCACCACGCCACTACAGAGGCGCTGTTTGCTTGACAACAGGGCAAACTCCATGTGGCGATGAAGACCATGTGACATGATCAAAAGCCTCAGGGCTGCTGCTAACAGACCCTTTGTGAGCATACAATGACAAAAAAGTTTGTTTTTGTCCCTCGACGGTTTCAACATGTCACACATGTTACACAGAGCCAGCTCCGTAAAGAAAACCCGTTTGGCTAGTGGTAAATGGACTCTTTCTTATATAGCGCTTTTCAACCGAAACAGTTCCCAAAGCGCTGTAACAGTAATCTAAGTTTTTTTTGAACAGTAGTCTAATTCACCCATTCACACACCAATGGGGACACAGTTGCCATGCTGGCCTCCACCGGGGGCAACTTGGGGTTCAGTGTCTTGCCCAGGGACACTTCGACGTGTGGCCAGCGGGAGCTGGGATCGAACCACCAACTGACTGAAACCAGGGGTTAGGGTTAGGGTTAGGATTGGTGGAGGCCGTATAGCATGTTCTCAAGCAAGTGTCTGCATACCTTTGTCCGTGGAGTGTATGTGAGATAAAAACATTAGTTTCACGAGTTCTGTGGGTCAAAATAACTCAAATACCTGTCTTTGAACGTGTCAGACTCTTTCTTTTCTGTGCAGCGACGTCGGCGTCAGCGTCTTCCTCTCTCTTCTGGAGAAGGCTTCTGATGGTCTTGAGGGGAGAGGTCACAGGAGAGCCAGGACTCAGACCTGCCAGAGAGGCAGAGGGAGCGATAGCAAGGTTTCTCAATAAACCACAATCACCTCTCTTTTCGTCACGTCAGTGTTGACATTGATATGGTTTCATTTACTTAAGGTTCATATCTGCATGTGCGTGTGCTCATGACACGGCAGTGTTTTGTCCTTAACGGTGACCTACAACTAAACCGGCTGAGGAACGCCAGGATTAAGTCATGATGACAACAGACTTCAGGTTAGTTTGGCTCAGATCCAGAATGTAACAGTAGAGTTTTGAATGCCTTTGACCTAATTTCTGCCGAGACAGCGATTTAAAAGAATCCGCAGGTCTCACCCTAAATGAAACGACCTCAGAGTTGGGGAGAGTCTTTATTGATATATACATGTGACAAGGGGTCACTACACTTCATTAGAATTACCTAAAGCTAATGTTGATGCCTTCAAACCCCCAAAATGATCACTTACTATCACATGCGATGAAGAAAAACAGCAACTCTTCACAAAGCGAGAAGCAGGGATCTACAGTGTTTGTTGCTTAAACAATCACTGAAACAATGAATTGATCATCAAGATAGATGACCGTTTTTTTTAGCCTTGAAATATTCTTAATAAAAACAACGTGCAGCGACTGGCCCATGACTGTGGGATTTTATCTCCACGCTGTTTACAATCAACTCAGTCAGATTCAGAGATTGGCTGCAAAACAAGTCTGAGCTTGAGTTAAATTGTAGAGGACACACAGTCCTCTTCAATTGTGCAACTAGAAAGCTGAACTATTTTCACACACCGTTGCTCTTTCCACCAACACACACAGCATCGCACACACCTGAGTGGAACAAGTTCACGCGGTGGTGGTGCTGGTGGGAATTCTGCAAAATGTAGGCAATGACTAAGTCAAGGTGAATAGAGCGGTGCAGGGATGAGTCCTACAACCTGGTAGTAAGGCCTGTGGTTAACACAAGCTTAAGGGATTTTCACCTTTTGTTCCGCGATATAAAACACGTCAGTTAATACCCAACTCGTGAAATTTGAAGCTGTTACATGTGTTTAAAAAGGCGGTTGATAACAAGCGGCTAAATGAGACTACAGAGGTTGTCGGGGCCATTAAACGTCATCACGCCGAACACAGAAACTCGTGGTAAATGGACTTTTCAATCTTGGTCTCATTCACACACGTGGTGACGTAGCTGCCATGCAAGGTGTTGGTGTCCATCAGAAGGCTTAGGGTTGAACTTAGGGTTCAGTGTCTTGCCCAAGGACACTCTGACATGTGGACAGGGGGAGCTAGGGGATCGAACCGCCAACCTTATATAAAGCCTCGTAGCGTTTTACTTCTGGGGATTGCATTTACGCTTCACAACTCATAAAAGTTGTGCTCATTTGTGGAGATTATCTTGCAGAACAAAACGTATCAGCATCATAAAGTGTTATAAACATAAATCCCATTGGCTTTTTGTGGAGGGGACCAGGGCGATGCCAGCGTCTTTCCTGCAGCACCTTTTGGAAGATTTCTTATCTTACATTAGCTTATATTTCCAGTAATCACGTCTCTGCAACTGAATGGGTTGGAACACTCAGGCTGAACATGTAATCACTCCCGATGCTGTGCTTGAAAAATGTGCTCCAAACAGCTCGTGGTGAATTTTCGGCCAGATAAGCCGGCACACTAACACCAAATATCCTCTGTTGTTTCCTCTTCTTCTGACCTTGAGAGGCCTTATTACTGTCCCTGCCCGGAAATCCCTTTCCAGCCATGACGGTACTCACTGGGTGACGGAGGCGGTGACGACCCTGACTCATTGCCGGCCGTGTCTGCTTTAGGTGTGACCTTTGACCCCTTGCCTCCAGGCAACAGTGGGTTCCTCTCAGCCGGTCGCTTGAAGCTCTCTCTGAACGTCTGAAGCACGCCCAGCTTCTCCTTCACGACACCGCTGCTCGGCGTCTTCCCGTTGCTCCTGAGGGACACGCTGTCCTCGTCGGGGTTTCCAGTAGATTTGTCCATCATCTGCGACATCTCATCTCGTTAGACAAGGCCCAACTGTGAGGAAACGTCATCAAATTTAAGGTTAAAGCCGGCACAGGAAGTGTCTGCCTGCACTCTCTACGAAGGGCTGCGTGTGAAATGGCAGACAAGGTGTGTTGTTGGTTGTTGTGGTTGCTGTCAGCACAGACAGGAGGTGCAGCTTTGTTTACAGGAAACATCCCAGCCTGACGTGCAGCTCTTGTGAGAAAATGAAAGGGAATATGTTGTAACTGCAGCCACATAATGTGCACAAGAACTTAAGGGCCTCATTTCCACTGGAGGCTCCACTGTAATAGTTTCCGCTGGATTTTCTAACTAATATCTCTGTTCAATGTTTACTGTGCACTTAGAAGCTACAAACAAGTGCTGCAGAGAGTGATTCACAGACTTATTTTCCCCTGGGATTTGCCTCTCAGGCTACACACAATAGCCTTTAACATGTTCGAAGAGAAGCAACCACATCACGCAGCATTGATTGCTCAGTGTTCTCTTTAAGATCTCTTCTTAAAGGGATACTGATGTATTAATAAACTTATTATTATTATTATTATACACTCTGCCCTATCTACTTACTTGTGGTAGTTGTAGAGCGCAGGAACTCCTCAGGGCTGCATTATTTCCAGTAAAAAAGATTATTTAGTTATATTTCTATTTTTTTTTGGAACAGTTTCCTTTCCTTTCTATGCAACACACAGCAACAGTGTAGGTCTCTGCACATACAGTGATGTCGTATATTATATCACTATAATCCCAAATAATTAAAAATCAATCTCTCAATAGAGGAACCCAAATCTATTATATTATATTATATTATATTATATTATATTATATTATACAGGCTCAGACTTTTGTTAAACAGTTTTTATCTTTAGTAAACTCATCACAAACACCAACTAACCTCAAATATACTGTAGACATGTTCCACTACGTTAGTGAAGCCATACTCATTACTATTATCACTATTAATTTAGGATGCAACAAAAGTAAAAGTGAAAGTAAAGCATCTAATTTCATTTCAAGCAAACAAGAAAGTCATTAAAACTCCCTTCTTATTGTCCTCAGTCAGCTGTGCTTTCCACCTGCTTTTTTACTGTTGATTTAAGGTTTTAACATAGTTTTTTTTTTAAATAGATGTATTCAGTGTTTGTAAGAGAATTGTAAATGTAGGTATTCAAGATTATAATGAAGAGACATTGATTTTATAGATATAAGAAAGACATTTACGCTAACTCTATTATATTATATTACATTATAATAAATAATAGGCCTATCATACAGGATGATAAAAAAGTTAGCAATGTGCTGATAACAGTGTTTGACAGTGAACTAACCTGCTGTACACATACGGCGCACCACTGGTTTACCAAACTGTCACTTAGCAACCAAAACTAATCCCAACTGAAGCAAAACCCTCCGTTTGACTGCAAAGACCGTGCATACAAACTGTACACTAAGTTAAAGAGTTACAGACTCACTTTATGTTGAGAGACAGAAGGAGAGAAGAAAGGCGACTCCTTACCTGCACAGCTCAGGTGGAAAATACTTCCTGCTGCTTTCACTTTCTTTACCTGTAACAGTAAACCCCCCTTGGAAAAGGAAATAAAAGCTAAAGTTAAACATCTGCAGCCGGTGCCAAGTCCTGTGTCACGAGGGTGAACATGGGGTTAAAAAGCAAGGTGTAACGTATAATTATTTTTAATCCAAAGCAAGGCAGCGTCTCCCGACACAAGGACACAACAAAGATCACCTTCCTGCCTCTGCTGTGATACTGTTTGAAGTTAATGATTAGACGGGTATAAACTGAAGAAAGAGGAGTGTCGTCACAGAGTCTGGTCTTTACAAACTCTGGACACTTTTGTTGTTTTTTTTTTTTTTAATAATCCCAGATCAGTTTACAAGTGGCCTGGGCTGCTTCTTACCTGGAATGTGGCGTTAAAGCGTGCAGCCATGCTGCATTCAATGCCTGTTTCAAGGCCGTGAATCTTACATTAATGGGTGTATCAGACTAATGAGTTAGCAGTGGCGAAAGAGGTACTCAGACGTTTTACTCAAGTAGACGTACCAGTACAACAATTTTAAAATACTCGTAACATGTGAAAGTTCTCCACTCAGAAAAAGCATTATCTTCACGTAGCTTATCAGAAGTAGGTAATTCCGCAGAATATATTACTGTAGGCTAGGCCTTCGGTGGTGGAAAGTAACTAAGTACATTTACTAGTACAATTCTGAGGTACTTGTACTTTGCTTGAGAATTTCTATGTTATGTGACTATATACTTCTACTTTAATACTTTTCAGAGGGAAATATTGTACTGTTGACTCCACTACATTTTATCTGTTGTTAGTATGGTGGTTCCCAACATCTTGGGCTTGTGGGCCCTTACAAAAGATCATGTTTTAGATGTCTATGATTGTTTTGTATGAAGGTGTTAGCAGTTCCAGATGGTTTCATTTAAATAACAGTTTGTCCAACATTTCATCATTTGATTAAATATTTAAATTTAATGAGGCTTGAAAGCTTGTGATGCATTCAGGATCTCTTGAGATCTCTTGTGAAAACAACAAAATGAACCTTGTCACAGAAGCAAATTTCCACTTGTGTTTGTTCAGTTTAATCAGGTGTCTTAAAACATGTGATGATCTAGCGCAGTTCCAACCTTATCGGCTTGTGGCCCTGTACAACAATGCAATGTCTACTTGTGTTTTCCTCATCTCAGATTTCTACACTAGTAGGAGTTTTAGAGACATGAAGACATGAAGACATGAAAGCATCCAGTATTTCTCAAGAAAAAAGCTCAACACAGAACAGATTTTCTTTCTTACTCCTTTAATCACCACTGATCTGTTATATCACAGCCTCTCTGTGTTCCACCTGAACTCAAGGTCAAAGTGTGCCTAAGTGGTAATGACATAAAATACATCATGATTTCCAGAGAATGTCATGCAGCTTACGTCCACTGGAGGGTGATATGTGACATATTTGTTTCTGGTGACCATCCAAGAATTATTCTTGTGCAGTGCTGGATGTAGGACACAATCATCTCCTTTATTTATTCTTTATTTAAATGGCAGGAAATAGAAGTTAAATTACGTATGTAGATAGATCTTTGTATTCAGGTGGTGTTTAAACCAGGCCAGATATCTGCTGGCTGAGGAAACACGGACAGAAGATCGACATTGATCCTTTCCAGTCCAGATGAGTGACATCGTGACCAACCGCTCCATCTTGTGTGTGTGTGTGTGTGTGTGTGTGTGTGTGTGTGAGACATACAATGAGAGGATTATAGATAAACGAAAATGAAAGTTACTGAGCTGCTATCTATAGCGTCAGCCACATCTTAACACAACTCATCACATCCTGTTTGATCTGACCATCCACCCACGCCTCTTCTTCTTCTCCTTCTTTTTCCTCTAAACCCGAAAGTCTTCAGTGAAAACTGTAAGTGAGGCCGTACAAAGAGATAACACATTTAAAATGCTTGCTTTTACATTTGCAATACTATTTTTCACATGTAAAATTCCAGTTTGAAATGTTGTTTCACATGGGAGAACATTTATAACCTTTTGCATG
This sequence comes from Gadopsis marmoratus, assembly GCA_036023855.1. Classification (NCBI taxonomy): domain Eukaryota; kingdom Metazoa; phylum Chordata; class Actinopteri; order Centrarchiformes; family Percichthyidae; genus Gadopsis; species Gadopsis marmoratus. The sequence continues at coordinate 17,749 of JAVQJF010045159.1, read as the reverse complement.
TATGAAAAATTAAAGCAGCTGCAATCGACATTTTTATAACAACAATGCGAAAAGGTGTCACTCGTCAAGAGCTGTCTCAGACAGGGGGTGGTAGAGAGCAAACGCAGATCTAAAAGAAGAATAAATGACTTGAAAAACTTGAAAAAGGTGATATGTCAATGTTGTACGTCTGCCGCCCCCAAGTGGCCAAAACCCCCCAGTTCTTGGTGGTTTAGAAAAGGTTAAAGGTTTTCTTGGTGGTGTAATTTGCATTTTTAGCTACAAACTCCAGAGTTGCTGATCGATTGTTGTTCCTAATCATATTTGATTGCGTTGTCTGATGTCGAGAGTTCTGTTCCTTTTTGACAACTGTACATGGGATCAAACCTTTACCCTAAACATAACATGTTTATCTCTTTATCCAGTCTGTAACAGACTTTAAATCAATAGTCCTTTTTGCAGAGTCAACAGTAGCACCTGTAGATGTTATCATCCTGGGTGTTACAGTAAAAGGTATGACACAACCCATTTATCCTTTCACTTCTATTGTTCCACTACGCCTACATGTTAGGTTTGGAAGTATATGTATTATCTTTACCATCTATGTCCTTCTTGTGATGATGGTGCAGCACGACCGGTTTTGCCAACAGTCCAGGGATTTCCACCACGCTGCTGAACACAGAAGCAGCTCCACCACACAAAGGCTGCTTTTGAGAACAGGCTCCAGATTAGTGTTTCAGAATGAAAGGAAATCTGTGGTGTGTGTGTGTGTGTGTGTGTGTGTGTGTGTGTGAGAGAGAGAGCAGATGTCCGTGAGCGCAGACCATGTTCAATGTTCAGTTACACTGCAGTGCTATAAACCCTTATTGTCAACAAACAGAGGTAATGTAATTGAGATTATTTGATAATGTTTGTTGTTGCGTGTCGTCGTATTGTGTGGAGCAAAGGAAACTAATTACCAGCATGGTATCCCCAACCTCAAGCCTTTCATTCAGACGGCAGGGTTACAATCTACTCCGTTTCTATTCATTCACTTAATCTGCATTTTGGAAATAGCAGATGACTGTAGCTAAATAGTGAAAAGGTTTATTCCGTTTCACTCGGAAAAACAGTCACATTACTGAAGCTAAAGATGCTAAAGATTGTTTCACCGCAACTATGTTACCCTGAGCCACAGTATTGTATGCTAATTTATGCCATGTTACGCCACATGTCACCCCACATTACATAACGCAGGACACTTCACCAGAGTACATGAGAATCAATGCTGGTTTGTTAGACGCAGAAGGTGAAGATGAGAGGGGAGCCGATGAGGGGTAACCATGCAAGTGAATGGAACCCAGGAAGATGAACCAGAGTACAGGATTGTGACAGACAGATATGCATGTTCAAGCACAGGTGCCGACGCTCGGTGCCCGGTTGCTACCAAGTGAAATGATCTGGCAAAGGGTGGATGGCAAACCAGGGCAGAAATGCTGCAGGCTGACGAGTAGATGGATGACAGGTGCGCTCGACTGATTGCAGGAACGAGGCAGGAGGTTTGTGGATGACAGCCCCGCCTTCCTGGTGAACATAGACACACACACACACACACAGAGACACACGAGGGAGGGGAAAACACCAGATAATAAGGGAAAACAATGAGCACGGTGGAACCGTGACAGGCTGTCACTTTTTCAAAAAGTCATGTTCGAACAAATTCAACTTAACACAAAATTCACACACACACACACACACACACACACCCGCACGGTTATATAAACCATCTGAACCTCAGACATCCACATGTTTATACATTCAGTGTGACTTTCACTTTCCGAGGATATATATCGCTCTCGAAGAAACGTGCATGAATCCGCTTAGAGTTCATAGAAAAAAGATGCTCCTTATATCTCCAGAACCTGCCTGAGAATCATCACGTTTTCTCAGAGTCATCAAAGTGGTTCAGTGATAGCTGTCCGTGCGTCCTGGGGGGTTATCGCAAACAGTAACTGCTAATATTTAATTCGGCATACTTTTAATGGTGACAATTTGCCAAAATGTAAACAAATATAGGCTAAAAAAAAGACATTTGTTTTTCGCATGGCCCCTTACATTTATAGTTTTATGTTGTATTTGTTCTGTTCTGTCGTGCTGGGCTAAATATTATACACTAATTGCATTGTTAGGTATGGATTATGTCATGTTGTGTTGCATTAGGCTGCGTTCTCTGTAAATAAGGCTATGAGTTGCTCTGCTGTATTATGCTGCAGTTGCACACAGACACACACACACACACACACACACACACACACTGAAACATATACCGCCCACGTCTGTTGTGTCACCTTGTGTCCACGGGTAGCCCTGGAGTAGAGAGAAATCTTGACGCTGGTATTTCTCATTCCAATGCACTGACAGTGATGGCTCGGCGCTGACACAGCTTCGACACTGGAATAACACAGAGTCACATTATTTGGACACAATATTACATTCAACTGTGTGAAAATGACTCAGTCGACATATGGAAATTAGGTCCATTCACGCCTGCCGGTCGTCTGGTTTTCAGGTGACCCAGACACCTCAGAGGTTTTCCTTCTGTCAGTCAAACAGCAACACCAGACAGGAAATCACCCGACACGGTCGCACATCTATTGTTGGTCAGAGCGCTCAGGCCTCATCACTGCTTCACTGCAGAGGGGGGGGGGTCTGGCCTAACCACACACGGCACATCGGGTTTGAACTCCAGGATAATCAGCTGAACAAAGCTAGACACGGTGTCCTTAAAATGCATTTTGACTGCGTATAATTTGGTTTATTGCGCAGAATCTTGACATGCACCCTCCTCGGGACTTTCACCTCATCACTTCTCCCTCATCTTCGTCTTCATAGATTGCGTTGTTTTAAATTCAGGGAGGATATTCTTTGGCTGTCTACCACCATTGTTTAGAGGGCTTTTTTCCCCATCAACTTGCCCTGGGTGAATTTCTCTTCTGTCTCCAGCCGATAGACTGTCAGTCTGTCTATCAGCGCTTCTGCTGCAGAGCCTGCTTATTCTTTCATTATCTGTCACAGCGACTGACTCCAGGTTGTTATGCATCTGAATCATGCTAGCCAAAAATGTTGAGCGGGGAGGGTTAATCTTTGTGAAAAAGACGGAAATAACTTCATCTGCTGACCGCTAAAAGCTGCCACCACGAGTTGCTGCTATGCATTTTAAAGTGGCAGATTTACCTTTAAAACGGGAGCTCGTCATTTCTTATTGGCGACCGTCAATTTTATTGGCTATGAGAACTGTGGTAGCAGATGTCACCAGCGGTAGCTAGCTAGCTATTTAAGCTAAAGTTGGTGCCATGAGTTGGCTAGAAACGCTGTCGCCAGCTGACTTTTTGATGTTTCAAGCTGACTCATTTTAAAATAAGGTTCACGTTAAAGAGGTACGGAATATGCACTTGATGCCCACGTACGTGATATTGCGCTAAGAGGTCCAAGGCAAAAAAAACGTCAGCAGCGTCATCAACTGATGATCCATGTAGAAGACACGTAAATGAAGAAGAAACTTAGTCCTTGTATTATAAGTTTGAAATATGTAAGATCAGTCATTTGGTTCCAGCATAACCTAATTTGACTGCTTAGCTCACATATTATTTGTATTTCAAAGCAACATGTTTTGGCTTCGTCACTTTTATCGCTACGAGAGAGAAAACGGCTTTTAGGCCAACCAATGTGTTTGGCAGACTTAACGCTAACTCGGTTAACTTCCCCAAATCCAATAGAGAGCCGGCTACAAATGTATAACCTACTATTGTAGTGGAGGCACTAAGACCTTTGTTCAAACCGCCTCTGTTAACACTGTAAACCGCACGGCTGTGTAGCGTATAAAGGGAAGCAACAGTCAGTGAGGGCGACGGGGCATGGGCCCGATCGGTCGGTCGAGTATTCACAACCTCCGGTCGTAACAGAAGAACCCACCCACCCTAAGTGTTGGAGTGGGATGTTTGACATTGAAAGCATTTGGGGACCAGCTGTGTCAAGCAACAGAGCAACATAAAATATTCAAGAGCAAGAAGAAAGGAAAAGTCAACAGGCAGATGGCAGGAGAGTGTCAGCGACACAAGCAAAGTGGAAGCTGCGTGATCTTTTTTGTCGTTTTCTTTATCTGTCTGGTTGGATTTCTGCTCCGTGACTCACCGTGTTTTCAGTTTTCGCTGCTCAGCGGAGAGCAAAGAAGCAGAAATAAATAACAGGTGAGCTTGAGTCCTTGTACGGGTGCTGTCAGAGCTAGTTTTATGAAAACGGGGAAAGAAAGAGAGAAAAGACGAAGACAGATGCACAGAGAGAGGAAATCTGACAGAGAAAAAGAGAAGGCATGAGATGAAAAGAGTCAGAGGGGAAAGCTTAGAGGAGCGGGAACATGTAGAGAAGATATGGTGGAAGGTATTGGATTCATGAAAATTGGATTATAGGGAAAGAGCAAACTTTATTTTTTGTTGCAAATGTGTCGTTCACACCTGAATCTGCCTCAATTCTTTCACAGTTTCCTGATGTTGTGACACTGGACAAGTCCAACACACAGTGAATATACTGTATGATATTGAGTAAAGTAAAAACCTACCACTTTTCTTGGGAACAAGACTAATGTTTGAAATCAGAAGTCAGGATTTATTCAACCGCAGGCAATGCAAAAGAGTCAGAAACGAAGAAAGGGCTTGCAAACTAAACTATGGACCAAATTGAGAATTCCTTGTATGTACTTTAACATCTTCTGCAGGTGGAAGAGCAAGCATTGCATTTTACGTATACTTTAGGAGGCCTGCTTCTCAACTAGGATAACGGATCACTTTGCCAAATGATTACTGGAGCAGAAGAAACAAAATTCAGCTGCACAAAAATAAAGATTTTTTGGGGGAATACTGTAGAGTTTTGTCTATGTAAGGCCTCTGAAAATAAACCATAGAAGGAACTTTGATCTGCTCACAAATCATAGACATACGTCCCGTGGCAAGAGGTCACAAGAAGGTATGAAATAATATTTAAGGGGTCACAATCAGAAAAAGGTTGTGATTTATTGATATTGTAGAGACAGCCTGATGTCTGAATGTGCATTAAATATACGGTTATATACACAAATAACAATAACTCACGATAAGAAAAAAAAGCTGACCTGGTAACCTCGTCTCAATCTTAAGCCAGGCTTAATGATCTTATTCTGTTGTTGTGATGAGTCAATTTGATGGTGCAATTTGCACTGTAGCCTCCTCCAAGGTCTTGGTATGTTGCCATCATATACCCTTAATGTTAACTGATGAGACAGATTTCATTTTAATTAAGCTTCATCTCAAATGAAAGACAGATGGAAGTCTGAGGGAGATGGATCATTCTTTGACAGCACACATTCATTGAAAATGAATGGGAAAATGCATAATGGATTAGTGTGGCTGCCCTGTTGGATGAAGCCTGAAGTAAGAAGAGAGGAGAAAGAAGGAAGGCTAAAAGCTGTGAAGCCTACAGCGCTCTGACACTCTCTGAAGAGTAAAAGCATAAAGCCCTGCTTTCATGGCACTCCACATACAAAGAATATACTAACATACTGGACGTTCTGCCATTCTCAATTCAAATGATGATTAGGTTTTATACTTACATAACAGTTGCGTCATTTTCCTATTCTGTTTAAACTCCTGACAGGAATTGGATCAACCAATCAGCTTGATCGAAGCGTTAGGTCTGCGCGACAAGTTGTTGAGATTTAGGAAGTGTGCGCATCTAAACCTCTGTGACCTGTATTTACCCCTAAAACGCTTCTCTTGGGTTCGCGCTTTCCATCTGCCTCAAAAACTCAAATGTTCTTGGCCGATGATTCGACTGTGTACAAAGATGGACGACGCGTCTCCACCTCTTCCCACTGCACAAAAATTAAGCCAAAATATCTCGATACAGTAGCTGCCATCTTGTGCTAGTGACGTCATTTGGCGCCAGTCTGCGCAGTAGTGAGCGTATCGAGGTCCCACCTACACACCCCCTGTTCATAGCATCAAATAACTAATTTAAACCAAACTTAACAAACATCAGTGGACAAACATCAGTGTGATAAGGACTACCTAAAAACTCTTTAGAACTACCTAGAAAAATGTATTTGACGTGTACTTTCACTTTTCAGTTTGGCGTATTGGCTGGGTTTATGACCTATACTGAAGCCAGCCACCAGGGGGCGATCCAGATGTTTTGGCTTCACTTTCGGGGAGTTATCCATGGATGTATACAGAGAACTGTATACAGTGTTGGAGGCGGGGCCCCATTTATTCCTATGGCTCAGCAACCCATGAAGCCAAAAAAGTTTGACTTCTCCGGTATTAAATGACCCGAATCTTCCACATAGCTTCCACGTTGTGCGGCCCATAGAGCAAGCGCAAGCTTCGCCTTAAACCCCGCCTCCAAACCGCTCGGCCTCAGGCTCACTCAAATGAATGGCAGTGACTCGACAACTCTGGATTTGGCTATTTATGCAATTTTCAACTTTTGGGACATAATGATTAGTTGTTGTACCAAAAAAAATCAACGTATCAAGAAAAATTAGCCGCTGATTTACAAAAGTCTCCTGGGCCCAGTGTGCATCACATGATGGACCAGAACGTTGTGATCACACAGTTTGGCCACTATGTCAAATTGGCTTCAAAGCCTGGCGCACTTCCTGGGGGGCTTGGAGGGGTCATGTCAATGATTATGACGCCACCAGGTGTCTAGAGCTAACAGAGTCCACTTGGATCTACTTGGGTATCAGGCATTCTGACACAGGGGCCTGAGATCTGTCCTTTCTGACACATAGTTCAGACGTTTGTGGTGATAAACGGTTCCTCTGCTGCTCCCATGTTGTCAAAAGGGCTTTGCTGCAATGTGTTGAAGGCAACCCCCCCCCACCAAACACACACACAAATAACCCACACAGAATCCCAAGCTGTGGGCTTTCTCCACAGAGGAAGGTCACAGATGGTTATAATGCCCCGATCACAAAAACATCAACCTCTATCTTCGTCTCCGCCTCTACATCCTGCCTCAACACACACACACACACAGCATCCTCCACTCTGTTTATTTCAGAGAATAAATTAACCTTAACAGGAGATTTTTCTCCGTCATGTGTTGCTCCCGTGTTGCAGCATCAAGTGGTGTCAGTAACAACAGATTCCTATGGAAGCGTGAGGCAGAGAGGACGCATCATGCAACACATTAGCAAGTTGTCAGTCACTCGTGTGTTTATTAATGTCTGTCCCACATACACCGTTCTGCTGCCGGTAAAACGCAATGAAGCACCAAATGTGTATTAATCCGCCTGCTGAAAATAGTCCCCAACAAATCAACTATTTGCTCCTATTTGAGTAACGTTTGGTAGAAACTACAGTGACCAGCTGTTTTCAAAAATTCCCGAGCCCTTTTTTTTTTTTACAAATGAAATTATATATTTTGTGACCTGTTTTTAAAAATGTATGGCTTCAGTAGGAACCTATCAGCTTGGGGCCACAGACAGGAAGTCAGAAAGCGTTGAGAGACGGTCAAACACGTTGTTGGTTTTGTTTTGTGTTTATTGACAATAACAAAAATGCAGAATATCTCCAGCCTCATCCTTCGAGGAATCTGTTGCATTTAAAGGACTGACAGCCAAAATATCCACATATTACAGACGAAAGATAACGCCGAGCGGCACAGTTAGACACCTTTCACTGTCAGGAATATAACCCATGATACCTGCCGACACATGCAGAACATCTCAGGCGTGTGGGAAATTTGACACCGTGTTCATGCTGAGTCTCACCCCAATTTGCACAATCTATATGTCACAGCTGTGATAATGAAAACCCTCCTTCAACCTGGCTCCCCTCCCCTCCTTAATAGGTGAAATCAACAAGGGACTTTGACTTTTCGACCTGTACTCACCAAATCTACATCTCGCGTCTTGTCTGCGAGTGCTATGCGCATTCACGTTCTCTGCCTTATACTGTATATAAATATAAATCCTGTCCAATGTTTCATTTATTCAATGGAGGTGGCGTTTGACATCACAAGTCTGCTTTCAAAGACGACCTGTTCCCTGTTTAGAGGTTGAACCGCCTCGCTGCTGCGTGGTGCAAACATCAAATACATGTTCAGTTTCAGATGTATTTTTATCCCCTCAGCCCCCACCCCCCCCGCCACACACACACTCTCTCCCCTTGTCTGCGGTGAATAGACCCTTTTAGAGGATTTTGTCTGACCACTTGCTTTATTCTCCCGGCTGAAGGCTAATTGAGGTTGTGCAAATTAACAGAGGGAGCTGTCAGACGGTGGGAGGCTGGGGTTGGGGGGGAGGGGGGAGGGGGGGAGTATTGTGAGTTGCGGGGAGGTTTGGATGGCGGCGAAAATAAGCGCTTCCTCCTCAATGGTTCCCAAAATAACCCGCCCCCGTGGCTTGATCGCCCCACTCCTGAGGACCGGGTATCCCAGCTGTGAGACGGGCTGTCAGAGTCGCTCTCTCTCTGACACACACACACACACACACACTCCTTCCACTATTGTGCAGATGAAGCAATATCAACACATACACACACATCCAATACAGATGCACGCACTCCCTTACTTGCTTATTTATTGCTTCCATTTTTACATTATTACATTTTTAACTTTGGTACCTTATTATGCTGCTGACAACCATATCTGTCCACTTATCTAGCTATACTACATGGCCAAAAGTACGTGGACAGCCAAACATCACAGCCACGTGTGGTTGCTCAACATGTCATTCTAAGCTGTGAGCGTTAATCTGCTTCTAAATCAGCCTCCACTCTTCTGGTTTCTGGGCTTTCCACCAGAAGTTGGAACCCGGCTGCAGGGATTTGCTCCCATTCAGTCACAAGAGCAGTGAGGTCCGACCCTGGTGTTGGATGATCAGGTCTGGGGTCGAAGGTCAGGCCTTTGTGCAAGCCAGTTATGTTCTTTCACACCAAACTGGGAAAACCATTTCTTTATGGAGCTATCTTACTGCATGGTGATGTTTTTAGCATAGATCCCTCTACTGTAGGTTGTCCAGTTCCCATTTTATTATTGTATATTTTATTCTATTTAATTCTCTAAAGCTTTAGATTTATTAAATTGGAGAGCTGAAATGCGTCACTCTTAATTAACATTGATATACGGTGATGTATATATAAAGTTCATTATAATTATCATGTTGAAACACTAAATGGTCTTCCCCACACTGTTGTCCCAAAGTTGGGAGAACACTATAAAAACATCATTGCATTAAATTATGTATGTATTTGAGCACTCAGAAGAGTGTTTTATGGAGATGCCCATGATTAGGACACTTCTTAAGTATATTTTGATTTAATTTCATATGTCTTCATTGCACTTCACTTCACTTGCTTAAAATACTAATAAATAAGCTAATAGTTACAAATGCATGCTGTGCATCAAAACACTATTCACACCCACGGACCTTTTTACTTTAAATTCTAGTGGCCAGCCAAGTTTTCAACATGTCAGGCTGAATTTTGGGAGGGGGGGGGGGATAATGCCCAAGAAATCTAGAATTTGAAATTTGCAAAATGGTGCAGCCATAAGCATCTGTCTTAAACACCCCATGCTCCTCCTGTCTCGTGTTGGTGAGACGGAAACAGCACCATGATCACTCGTAGCATACAGAATGAGCAGCTGAGGGCCTGGGAGCGCTGGAGAGCTTCTCTGTGCAGTCACAACACCAAATGAAGAAATGCGAGAGAGAAAATAAGATATTTAAATCACCTCAGTTTTGTCTGGATGAGGCTTTGTCATTTTCAAGTTTTGCAGACAAAGCTTGATTTTAATTTTTTGCAACACTGAAGTCAAATCCAGGTTAAGCATAAAAGTGACTTTTTTTATTCAATTTTTGCTGTACAGGATCTGATGCAATCATCCCTTGTGGAATTTATGAGCGCTGATTTTTGAAAACCTGGCTTTGATGTCAGAGCACAGGAGCTTCAGTCATAGATATCTGGATGAATTAGCTGCGCAAGACCTGAAATATTGAATAAAAATCAAAATGGAGAGTTCAAACAGGAAAATGTGGCTGCTGCAGGCTAAAAGGAAAGCGCTGGCTGGATTGTAGGAGAGGATGGAGGGGGGGAAACCTGAGACAGAGAGTAATGCTTTTACCTCCTTTAGCTGGGGCTGATATGCCCTCAAGCAGAACGCTTAAATCTAGATACGTCCTCAGTGACGGGGGGTGGGGGGGCTGCAGCTGTACTGGGCAGCTTCCAGGTATGACGACGTAATTGAATTTGGGAAAAGCAGAAAAACTGATCTCCACCGGGATGAATGTTAATTAAAACCATAAGAGTGAAATACAAATAAAACAATACGGGAGTGTGTTGGTTTTTTTCCACATCTCGTGACCCAGACGTGGAAGTCGCGTTCCACCTGCCGTGTGAGCAGGCTCAGGTGATGCTGCGAGCTCGACAACACGCCTGGCCGACTCTGCCGGCATGTGGGCGCCGCCGGGGGAGCAAATGTAAACCGCCACGGGGAATTATTGCAGGTTACACATGACCTATCTATTCTCGCCCCGCAAGGTGTTTACACAGACTAACTGTAAGAAATCATGCTAATGACTGAATTTAAATAACACTTGGTTGTTAAGATTAAGCAGGGGAGCACGTTCCGTTTGTGGAGAAGAGCCTGATTAATGGCCCATCCACGTTACGATGTTATATTATTATGATATGATCCGGTTGCACCCAGTTTTTCAACCTCAAGTGCTTTTCCTCCAGCTGTTGTGTTGCACATTTTGAGAGAAAAGCAACCAACGCCAGAAATCTGAAAAATCAACCAAAATATTACAAACAAGTATTTGTGAGGCATTTGAATTGCTGTAAAACGTCAGTAAAGAAAAAGGCATTGTTCCATGAATGTGTTTTCAACAAGACTAAACTAGAAGTCCTTTGAGATCGTACTGAGCTAAATGCTAATAATAATCTTTATATATATTTTATATATATTTATGCCGTGCTGATGGGTAGGGCCAGAGACATGCTGAGTACAGTCAAAATTATGGATAAGAACAAGGAACTCAGAGGCAACTTTGCTATTCTGGTTGTCGATGTGGATATTTAAATCTCAAAGTTAGTGGTAGAGATGGAAAGAAACTGACCAAATTCTGTCAAAAGGTCGCCTTTTGATTTGCGAGGGCGATATAGCAATCCCGAAAAAGACAGCAGGGTGGGAGGTAGTGAATGCAAATAGCTCAAAAGAGATAAAATTGCCAACAGCAATAGGATTATATTTCTGTCTTTCCTTATAAAAGACAGCAAGTCCCCCCCTCATCCCCACAACCTAGGGGGATCCCAAAATGTATATCCATGGGGACAAGCCTTAACAGCAGTATATGACCAAGTTTCAGCAAAAAAAAATGTTAAAAGAAAGAAAGAAAATTGGTGATAGACCTTAAATCCCACAGGCAACCGTATAAGAATAAATTACTAAAACGACTTCATGGTGATTGGGTCAGATTGAACTCGCTTGTACCTACAAATACCAGTCAGTTTTTTTAGACAGTCTTGCTGTACAATGTACCGCAGTAACACAATCTTCATTCTGAAGATTACCGAGTGCAGGGTTCACACATAAATGGGTGGAATCGGGGGCAGTAGGAGGTGGGAGCTATACTAGCAGGTCGGTGCCCTTTACATGCAGAATTTAAATTAGCGGAACTAATCTGGCAGGGGCGGAGATTTGCCCTCAGGGGTGTCTTCCCGGCAGAAAGTCCTGAGGGCAAACTTCGTGGGGACAGCAAACGTCGAAAGGTTGAGAAACGGACGGATGAATTTGCTGCCTCCTACCAAACCTCTGTGGTTCATTTGCCAAATGACAACTGCTGCACGCGAGGCTGCTAAAATCAGGCACCATCACGAGCCAAAACACGCCAGCTTCAGTGCAGCACTCCCATCTGAAAGCACAGCAAGATATCTGATCAATATTATTAATGTTTGTTGTTAACTGGCCTCCTTTCATTTTGCTAAAAGTGGCCCTGTAATAGTATCTAATAGTATCTCAACTGGTGTAATTTAAGAGCATTTCAGTGTATTGAAATGCTTCAAGATTTCCTCTGCTGATAAAATCCCTACAAGTGTTACAAAGAGGTTTGAAGGCAGCAGGAAAGGAGCCCAAATGCAGACGGCGCAGGCACCCGGGAGCAGTTCAGTTTGTTTGTAACAAATGAACTTGTATATAGATAACGCAGGCACAGAGACACAAACATGAAGAACAGCCACAGGGACAAAACAGGAACACAGAACCTAAACACAGGGCGAGCAGCAGGAAACGAAATGCATCAACAAAGGAAAGGAACCGCTATAAATAGACAAGGGACTAACGAGGGAACAAGGGACAGGTGAACACTGGAGAACAGGTGTGGCTAATCAACGATGCACAAGGGCAGGAACTGGACAGGCAGGAAGGATGTCAAAATAAAACAGGAAACACAGACGTCAGCCCACGAGGAGCTTTCCACCTGCAGCCTATAATTTCAGGAATATTGTGTGGATTATCAAAGAGCTGAAATGAAATGAAACCATGTTTTTGTCAATATGTCAGGAGATGAAAGAGAGGCAGCGTATCGCAGTGTCAGCATCGATGCTGAATGTCAGATTTTGTTGTCAGGCCCTCAGAACTGAAGACAACATAAGGCCGCCAGTGGGGGTTATGAGAGGTTGCAGATTAAAATGCTCTGACTTGGATAGACTTTTAATAATGCATGCAGCATCATCAGCTCTGTGTCATGGGGCCGAGCCAAAGATGCAGAGGCTCCGTTCAGCCCGAGAGGCCCTGAGGGGCTCTGCGTGACCTGCCGCATCTCCACGGCTTTGAGACGGTCAGCGAGCAAAATGAGGAACGGTTCAGTCTCAATACGGTTGTATTTACATTTAACTTTGCAGCCAAATGACACGTCGCATCAAGAGAATAGCTTTGTAAATGTCTCTTCCCCCTTCGCCTGCATCCCCTCTTTGTGGCTGAAGCAGGATTCACGGGTAAAATCAATGGAGGTGCAAGGCACGTTACTCTTTGTATATTCCACATTTCTGAAGGGAAATCAGATAAATGCAGATTCAGAACTCTCTCCCATCTGACCCCAATTTTTTTATTTGTATATTTACATATTTATATTCTCATATATTTTTAGTACACTGTGGTTCTGTGAGAAACGATATTCAGATCTCACTTTTTGTACGGCCTCTGTCTAAGACTCTCACCTGCTCCCTCAGCTGCTTCATGTCAGCTCATCAGCCACCTGTTGCCACTTGGTCGTCACCACGTTGGGTTAGTGTGTCTAATATTGTGAGTATTTCCCCGGGTGGCGTAGTCAGGCGGTATCCTTAAATCTTAGAATTTAAGTCCAAATATGTGCACGTGATAAAGTGCGCATATGTGTGATTAAGCCCATGGGCCATGGCATCAAAATCTCGCTCCAGCTAGATACCCGAAGTTGGCAACCCTGATATGTTTTCACTTCAGTCTTACTGTAATGTCAAATAGTTAATATCTTCAGTACACATGCCTTCACAGTTATTCTGTATTTCAAATTACATGTGCATGCTTTATTGCCTGTTTTGAATAGGACTTAGTTTGCTCTGGTCTCAACTTGGTCCCACCCCACTTTGGACCTGGTTTTAACTCAAACTGACCCGATCTGACTTCAGCCTGGACCACAGAGATCTTCGGGTCTAATAACTGGGGCAAAACAGCGAGAGAAGCTCCGTCTGCAGGAGTTTTGTTTTGTTTTTCTGGGTTTTTCCGCGACTCCCAAAAGAGAGGAATAATACCGCCTGCTCCTCGACTGCACCCTCCCTGTTGTCTGCGTTCTTGTGTTTGCTGTTTCAGGTGAAATTGCTGGGCACGATATTGGCGCTTTATTAAGGCAGTGTGCAGCAGACGCAGGAAGAAAAAGTGAGAGGAGAAAACATTTCGTGAGCTGAATTTTTGACTCCTCATCACAGGCACATGCCAACATCCTCCACTGAGCCAACAAGCGGATTTGAATTTTTATTCATTTATTCAGAGACTGAGCATCAGCACCACTGAACAAAATTATACTAATTCAAACCCCCACAACTTTCACGTATGGAGATATTTTCTTTTTGCTACTCTTTCTCGCCTGTTGCACTTCAAACTGTGTGTGTTTACCACTCAGCAGAGGACTCCTGCATTCAAAACCGTACTTACGTAAAGGTATGTAAGTATTTTCAGCAAAGTATCAAATGTAAAAGTACTTGTATCTGATGTTTCTGGATTAATATTCCTGGTGCAATAATTTGGATGTTGCATTTTACTGCTGTAGATGTTTAAGTTCATTTTTTGCTTGGACCATACCTGCCTGCTGTTTAGTTTTGCCCGATCTGCCCGCCACAATTCACCCGACGTATCAAGCTGCCTACTGCGCCCAGACGACGCAGCCTCCTCCGGCTCCAACCCGACCTCGGTTCTGCCTGACCCGACCCGTCGTCTCCCCTCTACCCCTGCTGAATAAATCCTGTACTTTAAAAACTTACCTGCGCTTCAGTCTGCTCTTGGGTCCTCACTGCCGTCATCCTAACACACCTTTACATGCTGTTGGCTACTTTAATCTACAGCGATGCATCATGGTCTATAACATCATCATATGTTTGTACCATGTTTGAACCACGTGAAACCTCCTGAGCTCAGACAATCAGCTTTGTGACGATGCATTTTCCAGCTGATCCAGCTGATCCAGCTGGGGGGGGGTTAAAGAGTAGTAGTAGAGTAGATGTACAAAGTTGCATAAAATGGAAATGCTCAAGTAAAGCACAAGTACCACACTTTGTACTGAAGTACAGTACTTGAGTAAATGTTCGTGTCCATCCATGTTCCACCGCTGGATTCTGCGGCCATCTGGGCATCTACAGAAAGGCCGAGGGGCTGCTGAATTGTTTTATTTAATTTAACGGTTAATTCGTTTAAATTGTTTTCTTGTAAGTAAGGTTTCTGCTCACATTCAGTGTAACTCACCAAAACACACCGCGTGTATCCTTGAGGTCTGACATATTTACTTGCTAGCAGTTGTGCCGGTCTTTCTTGGTGCATAGCCACCACCTGTAGATCAGAGCGATGGTGTGAAACCATTGGCAGGAAATGTGTGTGTGTGTGTGTGTGTGTGAGAGAAAATTGTGCTGCTAGTGGTCAAAAAACGCCACATGGTACCTTTTTAACTCCTCCCCAGAGAACAACAGTAATATCAATGCCATGTGCAATATTACTTTTTTCTATTTGAGTCTCTTTATTTTACTATATTTATCTTTTATTGTTGTTCTATTAGGCACCGGTCTTAGCATTTCACTCCTTATACACTTCACCTTCACTAATCTATTGTTTTTATTCTTATGTTGCAATGTTTGAGCACAAGAAGGGGATAGCTGCCATTTTCTTTCCTCCTTGTTTCAGCTTTTTCATTTAACTATTTCTGCATTTGTTTATTTATCTATGTGATAGGTAAATAAATGTAAGCTATATCACAGTAATACAATACCGCATCACAACATTGATAAAATACAGACATGTTGCACTTTGGTGTCTGACACAGTGTTTCCCACAGCAGATATTTGGCCTCTTAAAGTCTCCGGATTGTTTACCTCACGAAGCCTTTATACAACCATCTACAGTCAACCTCTTTGCCTCCACCCAGCCTTCTTCAGGCTCCACCTGCAGAGCCGCCCCATCTAAAATTGATTACGGTGACATTTACTATTCATAGGAAAGGTTACTAGAGTAACCCTGTGCTGTGCCGCATGTTTGAGTGGAACATTATTCCCAAACAAATGAAGAGGCTCTCTTCACTGAACAACTGTGTGCCAGAGCTGAATGACAAACTGGTTGTGTAATTCTGAATAATCTGCATATCTGCTGTGCTTGGCTGAGATCATGGTTTACCCCAGAACCACAAATCCGGCTCCCATGTTCTTTAACAGGCACAAAACAGCTGTATGGGATGTAAAATAGTGCAGACTAACTGGCAGGTGTTAGTTAAAACTGTATATCACCAGTGTTTTACTAAAGGGGAGCAGGGAACCATGGCAACAATAGTTCATCCCACGGTACCTAAACTCTCCGTGAAGAAACCGACCTGACTAGGGCGTTAAAACTGACTGCAAACACAAGCCTCCGTTTCTTCTTCCTGATTATCTGAGGAATCCCAGTATCCCAGTAAAGAAAAAGGATTTCTTCACCTCCATTCATCAACATCTCTACCTATTTAAAATCATTTTTAAAGTCCATCTGAAATCACAATGGTCATCATCCCTTTTGCAGTCAAAAATCACATCAAATTAATTTTTTTAATTGTTAAAAGGGGGGGGGGGGGGGAAAGGGTATTTGGAGATCTAAAGAAAGGCTTTTTTAGTCTCCAAACCTCTGAGTGGCAGAATCAAATGTTGGAGTTTACAATCTAAGCAGAGCTGCAGGGATTAGTCAGTTGAAAGAAAATTAATTGTCTCCTGATGATCAATCAATCATTTCAGTCATTTTCCAAGATAAAATATCGAACATTTGCTGGTTGCAGCTTTTCTTTGTCGTTTATGACAGTAAGCGATGAGAGTTTGGGTTTTGGACTGTATTGCTTTTGGTCATTTTAGAGACTAATCATGAAAAGAGTGGACAGATTAATCCACAATGAAAATAACTGCTTTAGGGTCAGTCAGTGCCACAAGGGCTCATCCTGTACGTATATTCAACTAAAGCTTTAGATATTTTTCTATAATGTGGCTTATTTACCGTAGGCTGCGTCGTGTACTGTCTATGATACGTTTGACATTAGCAAAAACCTTGTTATCCAGCCGTGGGGAGCTGTGAGAGGACTGTTGGGCTGCAGGCGGAGGGCGGACAACATTTGAAAGACCCGTTTGAAGGCAGTAGGAGTGGGAGATGAAAGTCCTGGCACAGCACACTTTGACATCATCACAACACAACTCCCTCACAACACTCAGCGGCTCTAATGGCTGTGTTAAAAGGTACTTTTAAATACACAGATTTACAAGTGGCCGCTGAACATGAATGAATTCCACATAATGGAGCAGGAGAGCAGCCGGAGGAGACGCAGCAGAGCAAAATAATGGTTGTTTACTGAGACAGAGATAGTTAACGTCCAGGAGAAATGTTGAATTTTGTTTTGGAGATTCAAAGCAGTGACAATACACTCCAAATTTAATAGCGTGATGTTTCACTGATAACTGATGAGTGAACATGCTGAGATTTTCATGCTGTCAGATGCATGTGAAGGAAGGGAGGAAGGGAAAAAAACAGGGAGACATTTCAGTCTGGACCAAAGCGGCACACCGACCGAAACTTCAGTACAAGCCAATCCACTTAATGAGCTTATGATTCAGAAGAAACTCAGACATCTGTTGGCACGAAGGTGCGGCACCAGTGAATCTTGTTGTGCAAATCTGCGACCGTGTTTGACTGATTTCAGCGCTGCAATGCAGCTAAATGTTAAAAGCTTCCACCTTTATGAGAATTATGCGTAAAATATGAGCGAGACACAGTCTGTGTGTGTGTGTGTGTGCGCTCTGTCCTTAAGAGCAGGGTAAGAGTCTTCCCTTCATCTGAAAACCAGCTTGTGACATTTGAGAAATAATTGACACTGGGGGGGGGGCGGGGGGGGGGGGGGGGGTGGGGGGGGGGGGGGGGGGGGGGGGGGGGGGGGGGGGGGGGGGGGGGGGGGGGGGGGGGGGGGGGGGGGGGGGGGGGGGGGGGGGGGGGGGGGGGGGGGGGGGGGGGG
>JAVQJF010045155.1:0-11989 GCA_036023855.1 Gadopsis marmoratus | reverse complement strand
AGAAAGAAAGAACATCGTACCGCCTGCATCACAGAACTCCAAATGTTGCCTTTCTCTCTGGGTTTGTGCCGATGAAGGTCGTTATTAGGACATCAATGTCCAGAGTCCTCTGTCTTTTTTGTGTCGTTGTGCGTAACCGTCAGCTTATTGTTAGTCATTAGTGTTTCCAATGAATCTTAATGAATTGTCAATCATTTTATTGAATTTATTCATTCTTGAGTAAATAAATGTCAGGGTGCTGCAGTTCCAACAGCAGCCCTGCTTCCCACTGTGTTGTATCACTATTACTGATACTGGCCGAATGTTAAATTGGCATTCTGAGAAAGTTGAAAATAGTAAACAAAGGCAGCATTTGTTGCTAAGTAAGGTGCGTTAGATTAGGATGACTTCCATATATGATGGATATACTGAACATACATATCATTTTGTCATTTGTAAAGTTGTTTTAAAAAAAAATCCAACCTGTTATCTGCTCAACAGGTTTCTCTAGACAAGCCACAGTTGTCACACGTGGTTGGCTGTTGGATACCGTGGCAACCTACACCCTCCAAGACTACAACAAGTACACAACATGAGGAACCAACTGCATTAAACCCATAGCCATGCAATTGTTGTCTCATCACCATTTTACAATTTACAACAACTGTAACTAAACAGTTATCCTTTTGTTTTGTTGATGAGCTTAAAGCTCTTTGTGTTGTGTGTGTGTGTGTGCATGTGATGTCTATAAAGTTTAATCAACACAGGATGCTTGAGTTGACTTTTTCTTCTTTTTGTTTGTTTTATAGCACAGGAATCAGTGCGCGCATACATTTATCACCGCTACCTACCATATAAAACAATCTCGGTACAGAAATACAGTATGGAAGCCTGTAATCTAAATTCTATGGACATGATGCAAAATGGTGAGATGACTTGCCAACTCATCGGGTACTTAATCATAATATTTATGAGAGTCTTTGAGAGGATATCTAACTGTTTTTGGGGGGTTGAGGATTTATCTGAGGTAAGATGTTTAAGACCAAGTTAAAGAAATAAAGTACAGATTTCCAGAGGAACCATTTGCAGTATTAGTTCTCGTATCAGATCTAATGTATTGTCAGAAGCTCTTGTCACCCGTTGTCCAGTGTTCCCACTGCTGTTTCATAGTGCTGCGACTTTTCTAGCTTTCCTGAACATGGCCTTTAATGTCGCAACATGTTCTGCCCAGAGTTTTCTTAAATTATTGAACAGCCATTAAAACGAGAGAAGAGATTTAGAGGAATGCACCATACGTGGACTCAAAACTGACCTCTGTGTGTGTGTGTGTGTGTGTGTGTGTGTGTGTGCACAGTGTTCATGCTCTCAGGTAACCTTGAGAAAATAACTTGTGCATGTAAGATTAGGCCACATTAACATATTGCTGTAGAAGATTGTGGGGTTATAACACTTGCTATGTGACCAAGGTACAATCTAAACCTTTTCTCTTCTGTGAAATAGGTTGAAATCCTCCTTCCTGAATAAAATGTGATGTTGAAATTAGGGCAGCAAGTGACAATAATATTCATGACATTCATTTATTAATCTGCTGATTGTTTTCTTGATTGATTGTTAATAATATGTCAAAAACTGTGTGGGGGGGGGGATCTCCCTAAAGCCCAACCCGATGTCTTCGTTATCCTTCCAACAGCCTACAACCCAAAGATATTCAGTTTTTTATCACATACTCGCAGTAAAAAAAAGCAGCAAATCCTCACAATTGGAAAAACTGAAAGGAAAGCTCCCTAATTAACATGTTACCAACATCATGTTAATTAGTTATTTTTGGTGAGCTGTTTACCCGTTGTGCTCAGATAAGCTAACCAGCTGCAAGCTTCAAATTAAACTACCAGCGCCTCTAAATGTCGCTAATTAATTAACAACTTATATCACATTTGTTTAATCTGTAATAGCCTTTTGACGGAGCTAGGCCAGCTGTTTCCCCCTGCTTTCAGTCTTTGTGCCGTGCTAAGCTAACCACCTGCTGGTGGTAGCTTCAGGTTTAACATACAGACATAGTGGAATCGATCTGTGAGTATCAAAATCCCGCAAATGTCACTGTTTCATTCATAAATTCAGGACTTTGCTCATATTCATGAAAAATTTATACAACATACAGACAATGTTACTGTGCATGTGGAACACATACCACCTTAATAATGTATGTTTGTTCCATACATTATTAAGGTGTTACTTATAGCACAATCCCTCAGGATGTGTTTGGAGGGGGGGGTCTGCACAGTGGTGATTGTAATTTATGCAATAAACGGAACTAATGTTGTGGGGAAATCACGTCTGCAGACCATTGAAACAAAGTGGAAATGAACGAGTGAGCATTTGAAGGGCAGAGATATTGCAGAACAACATTTTGCTCCTGCAGCCACTCTCAACTTTTCTACCAGAATGAGCTCGGAACAATTATGCCTCAAGGACATGAGTCAACTTGAATGACTGCGCACTATATCAACCCCATATAGATGTTTGCTTGTGGGCCGAAGTGGTGATTATAACTTTCTATGCTTTGTTATGGAGTGTTTCTAGTGCTGAAAGAGTTGGTCATTTTAAATACATCTGCTCTAGAAAGGGTACTTTAGATGGAGAAACTCCCTCCTGACACATTGGCACACATTATTTGCAAGACTTTAAGTGCAGATTTTATTCATTCGCTCTCCCACAGCGTATTAAAAAAATACAAAAGTGACATTATTTTACTACAAATTAATATGAATAACTTTAATTTCAGTGGCATTTTGTTGCGTAAGCACAAATGCTGCATCCAGTGTCATTCACTGCTATGACAACGGATATCAAAAAGCAAGTGGCTGGAAATAGAGAGCCCACACGAAACACTAATATCAGCATGTTTGCTCCGAGGCCTTTTGAATGCCAGATGTGCGGTGCCAGACGCCCGAGTGCCAGGACGCTGCTTTCCTCCAGTCAGCTGATTTTTCAGTGCCGAGCTGCAGTGGAGCGTACGTTCAGCTCAGATTTGGGGTTACAGCATGATACGGAGCAGAGGCTCACACTGCAACACTGTTTGCTTTCTTTTACTGTACAGTTTACTGAGTGGTTTTGGCCTGAGTGTCTTGTTAGTTTAATAAAGACAGAATGACAATGCAAACATGCTGATATTAAGGAGGTATGATATGTTCTATGTTCACCATTTTCAAGCTGATGGGAATGTCATTAGTTTTGCACGTGTCTGGTCATTAACCAAAGTATTACAAATTAAAAATCTGACCTGATGATGGCGCTAGGCCAAAAGTTAAGGCATCTTAAATTGATCCTGAGGGGGACATAATTGTGTGTACCAAATTTAATGGCAAGCGATCCAATATTTGTCGAGCCATTACCTTTGACCTTCTGGTTGCACAAGTTGAAAAGTCAAGGGAATCACAAAAGTCATTAGCAAACATCCGATGGGCACCACGAATGTAACAAAATTGATAGCAATCCATCCCATAGTTACAAAGACATTTCACTAAAAAACAAAAATGCCAAACCTCATGGTGGAGCAAGAGAAAAGGTCATCAGAGGCAGTAGACATCATCACCTGCGGGAAATATATGTCTGTACAAGATTTCACGGCAATCCATCCAAAGGTTGTTGAGATATTTCAGTCTGGACCAAAGTGGTGGACAGACTGACCGACAGACTGACACTGCCTTCCCTGGAGCCACACCGGCAGCACAGCTGAAAAGAAAAAAACTTAAACTTTTTGGTGACACATTACAGTCACTTGATGGAAGTCAGAAGATTAGCATCAGAACCGGGCGGTCCAGAAAAAGTTTTTCAGTTTGTCAGCAATCACTGAGGTTATTTACAGAACAGCAAATAACCAATTTAAATATAATTTAATGGTCACAGTAACTGAGTTATGGCTGCATGTGTGCGTAGCTCTTTGTGTAAAAAGTAGGCTGCTTGTTGTTGAGCTGGGATATCCCGCCGTGGATGATGTTTCTGTTCAAACGTTTCACTGGGGAAATTTGCACAAAACAATCTGCTCGGCCATCTGGAAGGTTTCAGTGTGCTTGTTTGTTTGTGAAGCTGCACATTTGTGCACGTGTATGCAAACATACGCAAGCAGACTGGCATTTGCTTCAACCACCACTTTGGGCATAAAGCAGAGAGAGTGACCTGTTTTATGCAGCGACACAAGAACATGTGTTTGCTTGGGATTGTTCTGCACCTCCTACAAGAGCTAGAACAACAGTCGCGTGAGTGCGATGAGGGAAACTACAAGAGCAGGGCCACAAGGGAGAACCAGGTGTCATTTCTCATGTGTTCTTGTTGGTGATGCAATATGGCAACAATTTATGTATATATGTTAGGGTTATCCCGGGTCGGTGTTGCATGACATGGTGGAAATGTCAAAACTGACCCCATGACAGTCAGTTATTCTAAATCCAGAATTATGTGTATTTCTTACCAGAGCAAAATAAATAGCGTTACACCTGGAAAAACTAGAAGATCAGTACTGTAGGTGCCGGCTGTGTTGGTCATACGTTTGGTTAGAAGATTGACTCAAGCTTTTGTTGTAATCTTCAGGTGAGCCAGTAGACTAGTCATGCTTCCATGTTGGTTAATGACTGTAATTCAGCTATTTTTGATATTTTAGACGTCCGTGTGCACTTTACATACACGCCCACCTCAGCTCTCTGTAGTCAAGCTGCTGTGACTAATGAGTACACTTGTCCACGATGACCCTGACTGCTCTCACACTTTGCCACTGTGATCCTCATTAGCTGCTGGCCTGAAGCCTCCCACAGTATTTCAGCAGTATTTTGGTCGCACTCCTTGGCTGCAACCCAAACACTGTCTACACGTGTCTCTTCAATAAAGTCCCTAAAGCCGGGTCATGAACAGGGGAGCTGTCTAGGAAACCAACCGGTTTGGTTTCCATTGCATGCAAGTCCATGTTGCCCCCAAAACTTTCTCCCGTGTAGAAAATACCGAAGATACACAGTTGGAACAAACTGTTTTTTAGCAAGTCAGGGCCTCCAGTATAAGCTTTGTTCCCTCCTGGTTAAATTTGCAAGAGTTCCGCCATTGGAAACATCCAATTTCAGGAGAACCCTTTTTTTATTTTGTGTGTGTGTGCGTGCCATATGCATGCTTGTATATGCTGCTGCATGTTGTTTTGTGTATGTGCTCCCCCTCATCTTGACTCCACACATTTGCTGCCTTCGTCGTTGCGCGGAGAGAACAGAATGAGAAGCCTCAGCCCTCGCGGACGCAGGGCGCATATATTTTTAATCGGCTCAATTTTACATACTGTTTAAATGGGTCCTGCATTTTTAATGACTCACTCTCTCCCACTTACACGGCAACCATTATCCTGGCGTTGCTATTGTGTTGCTTGCATTGGATGGTTGATACTTTCACCTAATTCCCTTTCCTTGTGATGTTAAAAGCAGGCATTTGAGTAAAACTGAACTGATAATAGAGCAGTCAGCCACCCTCCACCCGCCGAGCATTAGGATGTAGTTTTATGGCTACTGACGCTGGGCAAGCAGGAAGAGCATTAAAGATGCAGAAGGATTGAGCCTCAGTGGTCACTGATCAGTGCTACTTTACAGTGGAATTAAAATGAAAAATGGACCTCCTGCAAAGTGTGTTTGTAGCAACATAATGGTGCATATGATAATAATGCGGGAAAAGCATTACTGTACATCGAGATAGATTCCTGTCTCACTCAAAAGTGCATAAACAAACTTCTGTCCTTTGCAGAAAACAACATAATACATTTTACATAACCAAGTTACCATAATTACATGTGAACTTTTCACATGACTGCGACCGACTTCACATTAGATGTGGCTGGCTGATCCACAAGAGACTTGTAATGCAGGTGGTTGACTGTATTTGAGACCTGAACGTTGTTGTTGTTAGAGTTGATTGTTGCTTCTCTGTAGCACATTTACTTCACATTCCAAGTAAATGCTCTGCGATTAGATGGTGAGATTGCAAAAGCAGGGCTCTGAATCACGAGGGACTTGACTGAGAACCACATGTCCAGGTGCTGGTGGCATCGCCGTCCTCCCTGAGAGTAGTGAGTCAATCCCTCTGAACCACAGGCAAAAAGTAGAATGTGCCCCTAGGGGAATAAGACAAAAAGTAATTAACTTTGTTTTAAAGTTTTTTTCTGCGAATTTCACGCATGAGTTACAAGGTTACAGGGCATTTGCTGCATGTATACAGACTGTTCTAGAACTTTTGTATTAGCGTGGGCCACCATTTTGTTGGGTGTGCTGCTACATCACCTTGAAACATAGAATCTTCAGGTCTTCGATACTATTTACTTATCTAATTTCTCCCTCTCTGATAAACACTGTACCAACCCCTTGATTCCACTCTGTGTATTCCATTTTCTAAAAAGCCATGTCTCCAATGTGGTACCTTTTTGAAATATCAACATAACTTCCATTACTGTTGCAATGCACGATGGGCCTTTAACTTTTTGCTCCCTTCAAATTCGGATTGAGGTGCGCATCTCTACTTGCAAAGCTGACATTTCAGTCAAATGTCTGCATGCGGCCTCAAACTGAATCTCACCTGAAGGTTTAGCCAGCGGGCGTCGTGGCTCTAGAAATGGCCGTGTCGATCATACAGACATTCATGTTTCCCAGAGGATGAAGTAGACTGGCTTTAGTGATCTCCTGACGTTTCTTCTAGCAGCGCTGTGAGGTTGACCTTCTTGGTTCTTGGAGAAATGTCTCAGCAGAGTTCAATGGAGACTCTGCTATTGTCAGCTGCTAACAGTATCTTTATCTTCACTAAAACAACTTCATCTTTCCATTAAGAGTAATTTCATACAGTACCTACCGGCTCCTCCGTTTTTTTGCACCATTGTCATCTCACCACCCATCCTCCTTTGTTGACTGAAAACCTTTCAAGAACTATGTCACAGCAACTTCTTGTGAGTTGCAACTTTTTTTTTTCAACTTTCTCCTCCATGTGCTCTTGAATTGAATCCACTCTGCTTCTCCACTCCACCAAGGACTCATCCCTGGTTGCTTTTATGCCAGGAACCTCCATTATATTCTACTCATTGAAAGTGCCTTTGGCTAGTTGGATAAATGTAAAAAAAACAACCCATTAATAGCCTATTCCATCTTAAATAAACTGACCACTGTAACTTTGAACAGACACATTACCTGTGCACATAAAGATTAAATGCATGATAAAAACAGTATCAGAACATTGTCCATGTGGGAGTCTAATGGTCTTTTTCTCTCTGTGGTCTTACACTCTCTGGGCCATTTGGAGCTCACTTTTCCACATACCTACTTATTTTCCGCTGCTTTTCTCACACAGATCCCGTCGACTAAATGGGAAACATTTGACAGTAGCTGAAAAATTGTATGCCATTAATACACACTAGAAAGCTTTAGATACAGTACGCGCTGCGGTCGCTCCACAGTATTACTTAGCAGTTGAGTGGAATGTCACTGCGCCAGGTGAGGCTGCAAGGACAAGAGGGATGAGTGTTTGCCAAACATGTTTGCTCACTTCAGCCGGAGGACAAAGAGACCGCAAAGTCACATCTTTCACATTCTCTGTAGCATCAACAAACATTTCCTCCACCAAAGCAGAGGCTGACCCAGTGTCTGAGGCTGAGGTCACTCTAGCCTGCAAGTGTCTCCCCTAACTTGATTGTACCGCAGAACTAAAATGTTGAGTATCATAGTTGGGAAATTCAAATCTAATCAGGCCCTATTATGTCAGCACAGCTAGCCAGCAGGCATATTCTTTCTATGATAACAATAATAGAGAACATGACTTTGAATGTGGATAATAACTTAGTATTTCATGCACTATATTCTTAATTACATCACACGACTGAGGATCATTATCCATGTGTCTGATCAGCTATTAGCTGCCATTAGCACTTGTGATTAAATTACTATGCAGACATTGTCATATGCTGTAGATATGCAGGATGCATCTGTATGGACGTCCTCTCCCCTCATACTAGAGGTCTGCCCTGGTCTCGCCCTCGTGCATGTGGTGCAACCTTGCACTCCCTGCATGGCAACGTGGCAGCGATGATGTGAAATGTCACTTTGCCGTTGCTCACAGAAGCAGCGAGTTGCTGCAGGCCCTTATCCGTGGTGGTGGGAAGCAAATGGAGTCACGGTCACATCAGACCACAAGGCTCATGAATACAGTCCGGAACAGCTGTATTTATTTTTAATATGAGGGGAAGGTATTAATATTATATATGATGTTGCTGAATAGTAAACTATTTCTGTAAGTGTGAAAATAGTTGCAGTTTGAAAATGATCATTTTGATTCCAGCACTGACAAATGTGGGTTGTTTATGTCAACATCAAAGACACAACTGAACTAAAATAACATAACCCTTTTTGAAAAAGTCTGGTCACAATGCATTCTCTCGCTATGCCACTATAATGACGAAAATATGCAAATTTTGTAAATTCCACACGCAACATATACAATATATTACAGCTGGCTCCCTTTCAAAAGCAATCACTCAGATGATCCTCTGAGCTGCAAAAGAGAATAGGTCAGGACAGATCACTCATAGAGATAAAGCACATTGCCAGCTGCAGCACTGCATTTTATTATAAGCCCATAGAGAAGGAAGTGGGCCGATGGAAAGTATTACTTGAAAATTATTCTGCAAGTTATAAATGGGTGATGTGGATTTGGCTATTGCTAAATCTACATCTATCTACATTGCACCTGATTATGCTAAAGTACAGTGGCTGGCCCCACTGTCTTCATAGGCAGTTTCATCACAAAGTGTAAACTCAGTGGTTTTGACTTAGCACTTGACTACGTTGCATCCTCTTCCTGCTTGAAGTTCATAACTTACATAAACATACCTGTGTAATTTTTTTTTCTTTATTTGACTGTGACAGGCCAGTTGTCACCTTCATAGACATACAGGCCAGTCAGTTTCACATTTCTTTGACACAATTCCAAGTATGAATTATTAGCATTAGCCACACTAAGGGATGGTAATGTCGCTCTATATTGGCTGGTCGGTCCAACACTTTAGTCCAGCATATATCAGCAACTATTGGATGGGATGGAACACTCATGGTCCCAGAGGATGAACTATAATATTTTTGGTGATAACTTAACGTTTCATCTGGCACCATCATCAGGTCAAATAATATGTCCAATGCTGTGGTTTATGTGCAAATACCTGGAAAACCTGGCCTTAGCTCTACTTTGTGTTTAGTGCAAATGGTGAACACAATAAACATTATGCCTGATAAATAGCATGTTAGCATGCTGACGTTAGCTCTGCTGTAGACTTGTATGATTCACAAGTTGTAAGGGTGTGTGTTGTGCTGTTTACCATTACGTGTGCTATTTGCTATTTAATTAAATTATGATAATATATATTATCTTAAGTTATTGCAGATGGGCTGTCTTGTGCATAATGTAGATGTATGGCTTTATGTATCATTATTTCAGCAAAGTTCTTTGCTGTTACTTCTGTGCCGTCAATTCAGTGTGGAAATCTATTTCAAGTGAAAAGTTACATCTTCCCAGAACAGAAGAAGCTTTTTCAAAGAGAAATGTTCTTGTCTTCCTTAGACAAAATGTTCAGAGCTGGAAACTACTGAGCTCTCTGCTCCAATGAGCTGAGATGCAGTGAGAAAGATTCTGGCTAAGCCAAAAAGATTTCCCATTTATACACTTAGCTGTTCTAAGCATAATAATTCAGGATCAAGGCCAAATCACAGACAAATTAATAAGTTTCAATTAAAGATGTTCCAACAGTCAGCAGAGCAAGTTTTTTTTATTTCACTATCACATGTACAACATAAGTCATCCTCTTTACTCCCTCCGTGACTTTCCTTCTCAGTGTGGATTATTAGAACAATATTAATTTCACAACACTCAGTGATTATTCACTTGCCAATGTTAAAAGCACTTGTGGTTTAAGAAAATTAGTGTCATCTCAGCCCACGAGTTCTTTTTTGTCTGTCCAGATTTCCTTTTCAACTATGAAGTGGAACAGCAGAGGTCATTCCCTGGCATTTACGAATGACTCGGAACAGCGTGCATAACATTGTGCTTCATTTACTTTAACACTAAAAGAGAGAATAGCATTTCAAAACAGGAAACAACATAATAGAGTTCAAGGCCAGCACTGTTACTGCTGGCTCCTGCAAGGTGATCTTTCAATTTATTATTTTCCCCTTTAATATTCATACAGACTTGTTTCTGTCCATATGTTTCATTTGCTAACCAGCCTGTTTATGTTCATGACCATCTTTGTCTGCTTGTTCATGTAAAAGCGTAAATAGCTACAATAGCCACAACAATGACCTCCCCTGATGAGAACATGGCCACAGAGAAAAATAACAAGGAGAGTTTTGCTAAAGATGGACAAACAATTCCTCAAAGAACTCCACAGGATAGCATTTGTTCTTGTTTTCATCATATTGTCCTTTATGCAGTGCCACGGTCTGACAAGAATTCACCAATAAATTAAGTTCATGTGCAGCATGGTTTCACGTCCATCAGCACACATGGGTCAGGTTGCCGGCAGACTCTGGACCTACATGAGTACGCAGCTTTTGGCCCGGTCCTTTCTAATAGCAGGTGGGTGCTCATGAAGCTCAGTCCGGGGCGGCTGCTGGGAGATCCGCTTGAGGCCGCGACGTGAGCCAGCACGTTTGAGCTGAGGCCGATGGATGCGGGACACAGACGACAGGGTGGTGATGTGGAAAACATCACGGACGCTGTTCTCTGAGTACTTTGACGTGCACTCTGCATAGGCCACGGCACCGATCTGCTTCGCCATATTAGTGCCCTAAAAACACAGAAAAATACACAATATGGGGCTGTTAAGAGGATGAATAAACAGCAAAGTGCATTCATTGATTTTACTTGGCCACATTGAGGCTTTGAAATGGACAAATTATGAGCTTATGTAGGTAGCAACACTGCCTGTTTACACATCCAGCAGACTATTTTTTAAATTAACATTAATTTGGAGCTGTGTTTCAGGCCACCTGACTAATAGAAGTCCAAAATTCACGTTCCTTTTTAGCTCTGTTTTTGGTCTCCACCAACTCATGAGAAAAATATCAGGATCTTTAGCTCCTAAATTCTCCACTGTGTTCACCAGCTAGCAGCTAACGTTGTCTGTTTGCCAGTTGGTGCAGGTTGCCACCAGCATGCACTCAGCTGTTTTGGCAGAAAACAGCTGCCTGCTGCTGTAAAAGAATGTTGATGAGAACACTGAGACTGAACCAAAATGAAAAATTTGCAGGGATGTCAAACCCATGGGATGTTAAATGCCTCTCGCTCAATGATCTGGGATTGGCTCCGGTATGGATAATGAATGAATGAATGAATGAATGTTAAACCAAAACAATTAGCTTAACAACCCTAAAATGATCAACAGAGTGGAGGGGAACCGCGGTCGGGAAGCAATTCTTAGTGGGTCCATCCAAGATAAGTGCAGCTTTAAAATGTATCCAGCCGTATGTTTCAGTTTCTTTCAGTTTGTTGTCCAAAAGCTGGTGACTCACCTGGACAGCTGCTGAGAGCTCGTACACATTGTGTGTATGCATGTGAGACAGACAGAGGGGTCATGTGGTGGAAAATGATGCTTTTTGCATTGTTAAATGTCCTTAAACCATGTTGAACCTCTGGAGTCCCTTTGGAAGCCTCATGTAATTCAACACAGTCAAAATTAAGCATTTACACGTTACACTCGTCCTTTGAAAGCCATACAGTACTGTTCACAACACTCTTAAAACATTCTCTGGAAGTTTATTATTAGTGTTGTGATTTGTTACATGCTCTTGTCCTTATAGTACATCATCCTTTTGTGTTTGTATCGTAAAGACTCCCCACTTAATAAAAGCCTAGGCTCTCAGAGGCATGATTGCTAGCTGAAAAATTCAAGGCCTATCTGTGCAACTGTAAAACCCGAGCACAAAAGCTCAGCTTATTCACAGTACTGGTTGGCACC
>JAVQJF010045153.1:0-70764 GCA_036023855.1 Gadopsis marmoratus | reverse complement strand
CCAGTTTGATTTCACGTACTGTTTGTTCACACCTGGTAAATTCCGATTCTGCGTTTCAGGTTATTTTGTGCCTATATTTATGTTTAGACACGAAGGTCTTCAAGGATTCCAGCAAAATAAGCCCGCTAACAGGTAGAAAAGTCAATTACGCAGGTCGGAGTTTTGTCCGAGTGAAGAGATTGCTGAGTGTGTATGACCATGCACCCCCCACCACCCCCCCACCACCTGCCCTCTTCTTCAGCTCAGTACAGCCGTCTGTCACCGGCCACGCACAGCTCAACCCTTGGGAAGGCAGGCACGTGGAAAGTGGGACTTTAAAATAGCTCATGTGGCAACAGCAGTAATATGGCGGACAAGTATTTGATCTCTGCGTCTTCCATGAAAAGCAGGGATGCATTTTTATTCACGGTCATTTCTTCCCAGTTGGCCTTCCCTCCCGCTTCTATGCCGTCGCTCTGCTCACGCCTCTGAAGTAAGACTGGTGTATTCTGTTACATAACTCCCCTCCCTAGTCTCCATAATACATAAGTTTGCTCAGCAGTCAGTACGCAACTCTTATCAGATACGACAGGAGATGTATACACTGCACTGTTTGTTTTAACACTGTATTTCACTGACCTTGGCTGTGGTTCTAGGTGCTTTCGCTTTGTAGAGAGCTGGAACTCGGAGGCTGTCAGTCCCGCTGTGTCTGCCAAAATGATTGCGTTCTCAATTGTAAAAGTGTCTAAAGACTGATGGATGCATTGCCTTTAAATTCCCAAGTATTGCTTAAGAGCGTGCTTTGACAGACTCACATTTTTTATGTATTTTTTTGTCTAGTCTGGTTTTTTGTCTTTGTTTTTTTTTTTTTTCTCCTGGATGCAAGCACAGATTTCACAGAACAGATTTCCTGCATTGGTGGCGCTAGCCGTTCATGCAGGTGTTGAACAAGGTGCAAGTGTCTTAACACGGTGGAGCAGAAACAGGCTCTGTGACCTTCAAGTCTCTGGTTTCTTCCAGCCCTCTGTTGTGTCTTCTGTCGTATAACGTGTGGGCGTTTTCCTGGCTCCTTGCCAATGTAGTGTTTGGCGTTTAGCCTTAGTTGGTGCAAATCTTGTGCTGAGTTTTTTTTTTTTTAGTTATTTAAAGCTGCACCGTGAAGTCGGGTCATGGTATTTGTTAATCAAAACAAGTTGGCTGAACAGCAACTGTCAGCTAAACATACTTTTAGTTAGACTTCTGTTTATGTCCAAAAACCCTGCATTGGTATGATGCAGAGGTAATTTTATTTTAACTTGAATTAAAGATAAAAAACAAATTGCATTTTTAATGTCATAGAAGTTGGAAACAAGTCACAAACTGTGTCTGTGAGGTAATAGGTTTGTTGTGTTGAGTTATGTTGTTCAGTTGTAGGAGGAGCTGCAGAGAAGACGTCCTCTGGCGTTTGGTTGCAGTTCACTTCCCTTTCACCTTTTGTTATGGTTTTTCCTCGTTAATGTCTTCCTCTTCATCATATCCCTTCGTTCCATCCTCCTTTCTTACAGGTCCCTGCGGTGATCAGCAGCATCCGCCAAGTGTCCAAATCAGCCCTAAAGGAAGACACCAAACCCAAACAGGAAGCTGATGAGGCCTTCTACAACTCCCAGAAGTTTGAAGTGCTTTACTGTGGCAAGGTAGACGTGCGCTCCTCAAACACGATGTGTTTTCATTTTTATGAGGCAGTTGAATTAATGCTGCTGAATGCAAATAAATTCCAGGTGACAGTTCTGCACAAAAAGGCTCCCTCCACCCTCATTGACGACTGCATCGATAAGTTTCGTCAGCATGAAGTCGAGCGCAAACGGATGCGGCTGTTCAACGGTCAGCGAGGGTCCACGGAGAGTCCTCCCGTGGAGATCCTCATGGGGGTAGAAGGAGACCCGCTCTCCTCTGCTCTGAATAAGAGTATAGAAGACCCCGAAGGCCCTGTAGTGGAGGACATGACCGGAGGTGGCGGTAAGACCCTCATGCAGATTGAGGATCAGGATTTATTGTTGTTGATCTACAAGACTGAGGCTAAACCTACATGTCCCAGGCAAAAAGTCAGCATGCTCATATTTCAAGATAATACCGTCAAACCTGTCTGATTGGTCATGTGGTGGCCGTTTACACCAATAAGAATAGTGGCTAAAAGTGCCAGTTGTGTTACTCTAAATAAACAGCGGCGTGCATCCTCTGTGTTTCAGGTCAAGTCCTGTGTAGTAGTGGCAGTCAGAGCAGCCTGCGAGGCGCGTTCCCCGAGTGCATCCTGGAGGATTCTGGATTTGAGGAGCCTCACGAGTTTCGCACGCGCTGCAGCAGCCTGGCAGGGAGTCTGCAGAGGAAGCCGGGGGAGGGCGTCATCATGGGTCCCACACGCCGCCGACACTCTAGCGCGCCAAACAACGTTCAGCCGTCCGATGCCGACAAGAATCGCACCATGCTCTTCCAGGTAGAGGAAATGTTCTTGAGAAAAGAGCTGTCGATTTCCAAGGAAAGTAATCATGTGCTGTACCTTTACTGAGGTTTCAGAATGAGCTTAGCAGCTCGGAGATTTCTTATATAGCTGACTGTAGATGGTCAGCCTGTTGGTAGAGCATGTCATCGAGGAGCTTTATCATAATGGCAATGTTCTCATTAAAACCTGTGGCTTAGTGTGCCAGGCCAAGGGATCTGTTATATTTCACTTACAGCAATTTGCAGTGTGCAGTGTAATGAATACTAGGTGTGATTGTGGTATAAATGGACAGCATACAATGTACAGTAATATTTTATACTCTTTGGACTTACTCCAAGCTTGTAGTGGATGTTAGGTTTATGGGCAGAACTCTAAATATACTCCATTTGTCAATGAGATGGATGGATGTGTTTCCTTTCACTCACTACCGCCAAGTCATAATTTGTGTCGAAGAACTCCATCTATCACACCGGAGAACCAAATGCTTGCTTGCCTCATGCCGTTTGTCACCCTCTCTGCATTTAGTAGCCTCTTGCTACTGCAAATCATTTTTATGTGCACGTGGCTGGCAGTTTTGATGTACAGACTTGCTCGGCCCTGTGTTACTGCTTCAGTTATGGAGGCAGTAACTCCTGAGCTAGAACGTGTGGCTGCAGCGCCACGCCTGCGCGGACGTAAGGCCGCCTGCGTCATGAGAAGCATGCGGGCTGCAGAGCCAGCCAGCTGCCATTCCTCACACACCATGCCCATTTCCTCATGAAGCTAATTTTAAAAACTACAGCACATCGCTCAATATGATACTCCACATATCAGTCAATTATGGGAAAAATCGTTGGTACAGAGTTGTGTTGACCTTGATTTTTGAGCGTGCACGGGTGTGTTTATGTACATCACTGAATGGGTCCCAGTGCTTGTCATGACATACTTGACACTGAGGTTGTCTTTGACTCAGGTTACATCGATGATCTGCAAGCAGTGAGCCAGTTTTATTATTTGGTGTAAGAACCTTTGTGTTCTTGTGGGAATCTGTCTGACCACAATGCACTTTTGTGTTTCACAGGTCGGGCGTTTCGAAGTAAACCTCATAAGTCCAGACAGTAAAACAGTGGTGCTGGAGAAGAACTTCAAAGATATCTCATCCTGCTGTCAGGTTGGCTTATGTTTACTTGCTGTATTCACAAAAAGAAAACGCCAGCCTCAGCCAGAGAATAAGCTCAGACTCGTTTCTTTTTTCTCTTCCAGACATTTCTGCCTGTCTTTACACAGCAGGATTTTTATTTTCAATGGAATTTGATGGCTAGTGACATCTTTGTCAGTGATGTAGAAATATGTTCCGATGCAGTCCCATTTCTTTAAATCGACATCCTGCATAAAGATAACACACTGTCTAGTGTGAGCAAAGTGGCCATTTTACTAATTAAATGGAAAATGGAGAATGTCGAGAGCCATTATGGTGTCAGTGACATGTCCTTGCATTTTTCTCATTTGTATTGTACAAAGATCCAAAAGTACTGTCTTCCCTTGCTGTGATTGATTCTAGTTTCCTGTTTGTCTTGACTTTGACGCAGGGTATCAAGCAGTCCGACCATTTTGGATTCATCTGTCGGGACCCGTCAGAGTCTGGTCCTAGTCAGTATGTGTGCTATGTTTTCCAGTGTGCCAGTGAGTCCCTGGTGAGTCACGCAAGGCATGAAAAATCTAAATGACTTCAGCTTTTGCTCTTAACTCAATACTTTTATTTTAATCTCCACGAACCTCTGTGTGTGTGTATGCATCCTCGTCTTGTCTCCTGCGTTCGACTGTACGTGCCAGGTGGATGAGGTGATGCTGACCCTGAAGCAGGCCTTCTCTACAGCGGCAGCCTTACAGAGCAACAAGACCCAGATCCAGCTATGTGAAGCTTGCCCCATGCATGACCTGCACAAGCTCTGCGAGCGGATTGAAGGTGAGCCGCGAAACACCCGGGCACACTCCACCCCTTCTTCTCGCTTGCTTCACCCATGAATATATTGAATATATTGATGTCTGTTTCTCAAGAGTTAAAGCAACATAAAGCAGTACCTTGTTTCCTCTTCTGTTTCCAGGTCTCTACCCACCCAGAGCAAAGCTAGCCATCCAAAAATATCTCTCCCAGCTGACGGATAATGAGCAGGCTGAGATTTTTGAGCGAGTTCAGGTAAGGTGTTGCTCCGCCTCAAGAAGGCACACTTTATTTTCTGCAAATTGACAGTTATCTGATGACTGACTTCTATCTGGTGACTGACTTCTAGACACAGTTGATTTTTACAGGTGCTGCATTTGCTGTCTCCGGATTTGTGTGTTTGTGTATCCATGTCTGCAGAGGCTGAAGCCCGGGTCAGACCAAGAGGAGAATGAGCTGGTGATTCTGAATCTGAGACAGCTCTGTGAAACCAAACAAAAGTCCCACCTCCACATCGGAGAGGCTCCTCAGGTAAATACTTCCAAAACTAATTTACAAAGGATTTGTAGATCCTTGGTGGGGGCTGCTATTGATGCTAAAAGCTCAGGTTTTTCAGCTCTTTGCTGCCGTCTTAAATGTAAAGATCATCACTTCCCATCTGGATGTTCCTGGAAAAGACCGAAGCTGGTTATCAATTGAATCAGTGCTGCTTTCCAAGTTGCTGAGGGGAAAACATGACTTTAAAGTGTGACAGGGTTGTGTGTTATTACTTCAGCATGTTCTAGCCTGAGGGATTGTACAGTATGTTAAATATTTTAATTCAAATAGCAGAACCCCAGCAGCAGAACCAGTATTATGCTTGGTGACATGGTTTGTTAGTATATGCTTGTATGCTTGAGGCTCGCAGTGAAAATCTCTGCAGTCACATTTTATTTGTTATAGATGACTATATATGATACATATAGATGGTTGGTCCATTGTTGTCTTCTGACAGAATGCAGCAAACAGCTCATCATCAGGAGATGTCACAGCCACCAGCAGTCGCTTCAAACTTGATATTCTCAAGAATAAAGCGCGCACCTCCCTCACCAGCTCTCTGGAGAACATCTTTGCGAGGGTGGGTCTGAGCAGACCTCTGCCTCCGCCTTTTATCTTTTATTTGATTTCCTGCTGTTCTTTTATCTACCATCTGTATCTCTAAGTTTATCCCTGTCTCTGTCCCTTATTCCTCTCCGCTCCACACAGAAGAAAGCCACTGTGCCGTGCACCTTTTTACGTGTCTCTCTGCTCTCTCTCTTGTTATCAGTTGCTGTTTCTGTGTCATTGTCATCCAGGGGATTTGGATTGACCCATATCTGCCAGTGAGACGGCAGAATAATTCCTTACTAGAGGGACCTCTGCCATCTGTTATCGTCTCAGAGACAATGACACTATTAATGTTATCAAGTCAGGAAATATTTGTCCTTTTTATATTTCTTGCCATTTGTGATGTTCTGATTCAATGATAGCTGATTTTGTCATTCTGATTTTCTGATTCTCAACAGTACCAATAGCACCTTTGGCACACGCTTGGCAAAGCGTTGTGTAAACATGTTGTTGTTGCACATATGTTTTTATTTACTTTTTTGATTTTTCAGAACTTGCTTCATATTCTTTAATCACCTCTGTCACCAGGGTGCCAGCCGGATGCGGGGCCGTTTGGGGAGCATGGGAAGCATTAGCAGTTCTGAAAGGGTAAGTGTCCTTGCGGGGGGACACGCACGACTCTGCGCTTCATTATTCACTATTATGCACATTATACACATTATGCACATTATACACATAGCTTCATGCTGACGCTGTGTTGCCCAAAAGACGGAACAGTAGAGCAGAGAGTGTGTTTACAGAGCTATCGGTGAACCATTTGGG
Organism: Gadopsis marmoratus; assembly: GCA_036023855.1. Classification (NCBI taxonomy): domain Eukaryota; kingdom Metazoa; phylum Chordata; class Actinopteri; order Centrarchiformes; family Percichthyidae; genus Gadopsis; species Gadopsis marmoratus. The sequence goes on along the minus strand of JAVQJF010045153.1, from coordinate 64,480 downwards.
GTTTTTGGCTCCACTGTATGACTACTGTGCAAAATGTGGAGTGAGTGTGATTTTTATTTTTCTGTTTTTTTATTTATTTATTTATTCACATTCACACCATTTGTTTGGAATCTGTCCAGTACAAACACAGTCGGATCTGCTGGCCACGGAGCAGCTCCACAGGAGCGGTTGGGCTTAAGGGCCTTGCACAAGGGCACCGCAGTGGCAGTAATGAGGGACGGGCACTGCTTTTCACTTATCCTTTTTTGAACTGACGACCAACGACTGGGTTGGATCGTCGCTGTTATATTTGTGACGGTCAGAAGAATGTGGTTTGCCCTGAGATTTAGTGAACAAGTGCTCATCTGGGCATTATGTCAGGATGTCTGTGTCCCAGCAAGCAGGAAATTCAGGTCAGGACGTCCAGTTGTGCGCCTGCTGAGCCATGGCTTCCTCTTCTTCGCCCTGTCATAGGACACAGTGCTGCCACGAGTGTCTAAACCACTGAGCCATTTTATCTTATCTGTGCTTCCTAAAATCCACAAATCACAATTAAGCCATTCAGCTGACAGTGATATTTAGCAGGATTTACAAGTGTGCAACACACGGACAGACCTTTTGCAATCTGAAATGTGATTAGCAGTGCAAGGACTTCAGAGATGGTGACAGTAGCTCCATTAGACCATGCGGGGTTTTGGGTTTTTTTCTATGCGCGTTGAAAGAAGCAGCACAAATATCACTGAATTTCTCCCCTTCATGTCAGATGTTAGAGAGGGAGGTCTCCAAAAGCATGATGGGAGGAGATTGGAGGGTTTTCATGTGGCGCTGAGTCACTGAGGTTCTCCCCACCAATAGTGTGTGACGCTGTGAGTCACAGGACCTTGTCCATTAGAATACAATAGATGTGGAAGTTGTACCAACAAGCATGAGACAACGCTGAGTCCAAGAGTGTTGAGGGGAAACTTGAACCTGGATCGAGTTTTGCTGTGGGGCTACTTTGGCTAGGTGAGTGCAGACCTGTAACTTGAATAATTGAGTTGGTGTTTTATTTGGATTTGCGCAGTGCCTCTGGAATAGAGTAGCTAGCTGTGTGGTTTGACTCCCAAAGGCATTTAGCATGATTATTACCCTTATTATTTTGCCTGCTTATACCCAGGTTATTGTATTTTAGAGGATCTTTTTTGATTAAGTGTTATCTGGGTGACAGATATGTATGCACATATCTGTCACCCAGATACATCAGAAAATCAAACCATGCTTCAAAAATCTAGGTACAAAATAATCATGACTGTGCATTACTATAAAGGAGTTTTACATATACACTGACATTGTATCCCTTTCCATCCTCCTCAGCAGGATGAGGAATCTCCTGGTCACTCCCCTCCAGGTTCCCCTCCTGCCTTCCCTGATGACGACCCGGAAGCCGGCCTGCAGTTCCGCCCACGTGCCCACACCTTCAGCCATCTACCTGTGAAGAAACGCATCTCCTTCGAGGGCCCGCCGGCCTGCCAGAGCAGGCAGGCTCCACTGCGCCGGCAACAGTCTGTTAACCCGGAACTGCTGCAGAGCAGGTAACTTGCACCTCATGCACGTTTTGCAAAGAGTGAATTGTACAAAATCATTTTTTTTGCGGTGAGCTTTTGTGTTTTCTTTAAAGATATAAAAGATAAATTTGCTTAGAAAATCAGAACCTATTTGCTTTTTCACTAACTAAATATTTGGTTAACCTTTGATGTACACACAGACAATGTAATCTATTTGCAGCACTCTGATCAGTTTTAAATCTCTCCAGCTCCTGCTCCACTATCCTTGAACAATAGCGTCACAAGTTTCCTGCCACTGCTTTGATCCCTCATGGGTTCCTCAGTGTTTTCCCGTGCTCTGACCAGAAGCCCTGTCTTTTGTTTAATGTGTTTTTTGTTTTTTTTTACTTATTTTTTATTTGTGGGCATTTCATGTTTGTCTCGCCCAGTCCCACGGCTGTCTCGAGAAAGCGCAGCGTTTCGGAGAGCGAGTCCACCTTCAGCCTCCCCTCCTCCTTCTCCACTCCCACTTTCCTGAAAAGCATTTACCAGGGCTCCCTGGGCTCCCTGGGCTCCCTGGCAGACAGTGGGAGCCTCAAGAGGTGAGAGGGGGTGCACAAAATAACCCCCCCCCCCCCCGCTTGGACCCAAACACATCGGCCAGGGACAGAGGGGATGACATGGGTGGGAGGGACAGACAGTTCTTTGGTGGGGTGGCAGTGGCCGCGTGCGTGTTGGCTGTCCAAACCTTTTAACACCCAGCTTTTTTGTCCCTGTATCCTTGTACTTTTTTCCTGTCAACTTTTAACTTGTATACATACTTTCCAGCTGTTTTTATTTATTTTTCTCTCCCCATCGCCTCTGCAGCTGCAGCTGCACCCGCCCTCTTCCTGTTTAGCTCAGAAGTAGAAGGGGATGCTGATATATCCCTCTCTTGTTGTGTTTGCATGTATGTTGGAAGCTGTTTTGCATGTAAGAACTATATTTAACATGGCTTTATGGCCTTTATTAACTGCAACTGACCAGTCATATTCATGATGCACTAGGAACTTTAAGCATCATGCTGACTTTATTCAGTGATGTATTTATTTAGAGAGGTTATTGTTAATGTTCAGCTGCACAAATCAGTTAGCTAGTTTGTTCAATTAAGGAAGACCTACACGGTGCGCATGAGATGCTCTCTGGCAGTCAGGCGTCATGAAAGAAAACAGCAGTATTTTCTCCCTTTTTTTTTTCCTATCCTTGTGGAAAATGGCCAAAACCACATGCATTATGGGGGGGGGGGGGGTTCAACAAGGATGGTTGGCTAAAGGTGCCTGCTCTGATTATGTGTTTACATTTTCATCACATATTTCTTTTTGAATAACATTTTTTTTAATTTATTATAAGCATTATTTTCTAAACACTTAGGAGCCCCTACCAAGCTGAGGCTCCATGAATCATCCAGGTTTACACCCCTGCTGGCAGTGCCTTGCTGACAGGGTCTGCTAGGTGTCTGGATGGCAGAAAGTAAAGGTTAACATTTCCATTATGAATGAGATGCAGTGGAGCGCACCATTGTAAAGTGGCATTCCCACAGGATGTTTTTCTCCTCTGACAGCAGTCGAGTCCTCTGAGCACTTGCACTGATAATGCAGCAAAAGGGGGAAGAAAAGCTTTTCCAACACACGTTACCCCTGATTATGAATAAGAGCTGGACATGTTGAAAAGCCTCGACCTGCTGGGTATTTAAATCTGCATATGCCAACATGTTCACAGCCAGGTTTGCTTCATGTGTTGCCCTGTGAGTTAAAGGAAAACCTAATAATAAGCAGTCAGCTGTGAGAGCAGAATCATGGTCTCGGTGGCATTTGTCTCAATAAAGATCACTTCCTGTTTTCTTCACTGTCCACATGATCAGACGGACACTTGTGTGCTGGCCAAACTACTGTAGCAATCAAGTCATTCTCAATGTGTAACATAAAAAAGCTTGTTTCTTTAATGGAGGAAAAATGTAAACTGAGCTTAATAGTGCTGAAGAGTTGTTGTGTTTCAAGGATATTGGGACTCGATAAACGTGAAACGCATCAAACGCGAAGCAGTGAACATGATGTTTTTCAGGATATCCATCAGCTCAGCAGCCAAGTTTTCTTCTCCAACCATCAAAAGCAACTTCTTTTCCAAAAAACGTAAAAGAACACATGCGCCTCCCCTGTGGCTGTTTTGTTGCTATTTCACATTCTAATTGTGACCTACAACGCCACCTTCTGCTTTATTAATGTGGACTTTGGTAATCTATCAATGCCCGGTACATGTTATCCATCAGTATGTTTTAGGTTCATCTTGACAATTTTTTTTTTTATCTCAGAGACTTTGTTAATGAGAATCTTGTATGTCTTTTCTGAGTGGAGAGGTTGGATGTGTGTGTGTGTGTGTGTGTGTGTGTGTGTGTGTGTGTGTGTGTGTGTGTGCACTGAAGGATGTATGTGTGCTTGCATTTGTAAGAGCTGCTGAAAGAGTGTTGGTGTAAGACGATACCTGACTCATTCATCGGGTGTCTGTGACGATGTTGCCTTCTCTCGTAGCAATGGGGAAGGCAGGAAGAGGACTCTGTCTGGCTGCAGCAGTGACTCACTGAGTGGAGGTCTCCCGCCGACCCCACGCAGGGTCTCGTGGAGAACGAAGATCTTCCTGAGGGTCGCTTCGCCCATGAACAAGCCGTCTGCATCCATGCAGCACCCAGGTCTGGTAACACAATCGCCTCAAGCAGTTCAGGCAGGGCACAACGTGATGCACGACCAATACGCATTGAATAATCCACAAGTGCATAGGAGATGGGGGAACATTTGATTCTTGTGGAAAATACTATCCTGCAATTTCTGACGTTGTGAAATTGCATGCATGGTTGAAAGGAGAGAGGAATTTTCCCACTTCATCCTTGTCAGATAAACAACTGATAAAGGAGCTTGTGAAAGTGATCCTCCTACCTGTTTTCATGGCCGGTTTTCTTTCCATTGGCATAGTCTTTCTTAGCTTACTCTTATCAAACACAGCTAGCAGAGTATTCTCAGATCCAGGCCATTAACAACTCGTGAAATAGCTGTCTCTTTAGCTGCAAAATGCTCCATTTCTTTTTTTTTTTACCAGCTAGTTGCTAACTTGTCTGCTGTTTGGTGCTCGTCAGTCGGCATTACACAGAGTTTATCAGAGCTTTTCTTTGCTGAAAACGGCTGAGGACAGAGTTGATGAGAGCGGTCAGACTAAACGACACCATAAATCAACACCAAAAAGCTAAGGGGATGAAAACCTCTCTAGACCTGCAGAGTTGCGTGATGATTCTATGTTGACTGATTGTTGCAGACAGCCCCTTTCATAGTGAAAAAAAGTCACTTGATGTATTTTCTACATGTACTTTCCATTGTTTTAGACCACTCTGATGGCAGGGAGCTGTTGCCTCTCTCTCCTCATGCCTTGGACTCAAGTCTGGATCCCCTGGGCCGTCTGCTGCCAACGGCAGGTGATCCTCTGTCTGGGGAGAGGCCGAAGAGGACGAGGGCTGAATACCGGACCCTGTGGAAGACTGCCATCCACCAGCAGATCCTACTGCTGCGCATGGAAAAGGAGAACCAGAGACTGGAGGGTGAGTTGCAGTTACTACTACGCACTTAAAGTCTGCTAATCGCCCTAGAATGAATTCTTCCTGTGGTCTGGAAATAAAAATGACAAGATATGAAGAACATGATGTCCGTAGTCTTGTTGCTGCTAGATCATTCAGTATTCTTTGTTGTTTAGTATATTTGCTTCTCTGCAGACGCTGGTGGTACTTATACTTCGCCATGGTGTTGTTCTTGTTGAACACTGGGTCTTATTGTTTAGGTTAAGATATTTATTACAGTGGTAACTTCCACTCCTGTCTCTTTCCTTCAGCTGCCGTGAAACGTTCACACTCAGTCCTCATCACACGCTCTAACGCTTCACACTCTCGTTGTTCCTAACTGAAGGTTTATGAGCGTGGACGGGGGGGAGAAGGCTCAGAGTACGCTACGCCTTACGCTGTCGTTTCTGTTTATTTTGAGAAGTCAAACATTGCTATCTTGGTTTGAGATTCCAGAGCACAGCTATACTTAGAGCAAAGTGGTCAGTAGATTACAGTGCATGTATGGGGAAAAACCCACAATAATACCACTGGGAAATATCGCCCTCTAATGGCCTTATTAGAGTTATTTAGGGTGCGTCCCAAAGCTTTTTGTTTTTTAGCACTCCTATTTTTTCCCCTCTCTTCCCCTCACAGCCACTTGTCAGGAAGTTAACAGGCAAGAGGAGGAATTTCAGTGGAGAAGAGGAAGTAGAGGCCATTAGGGGCAGTTGATTAGCGACTTCGTTATCAAAAAAGCATCTTTACAGTGAAGTGGCATGAAGTAAATAATAAAAGTCTAAGACCATAATGTGTGTCAGCTTTATGCATGTCTAGCTCAAACAATAGATGAAAGACAACGTGTAACATTAACATCTTGCTCTAAGATATATTTTTAGGCTTTGGATACACCCGCTATGTGTAGCCTTTATATAATATAATATAATATTATAACAGCACATCTCTTTCCCTTTGCTTGTCACTATGACACCAACGCTGGTCTGAGGACCTAACTGTGATTAACCGTTATCAATAGAAGGTAAGTGATATAACAGGAGTCCTTGGGATCAAGGCAGATAGATGTTTTGCATGATTTCGGGTGTTCAGTTCAGGTCCTTTTTGTTTGCATGTTCAGGGACGAGCATACTTTTATGGTGTTTTTGTTTTATGTTGTCCGTTGTGCCTCTCCCTGCTATCTCGGTGTAACTTCTCCATGCCTCCAGAATAATAAAGATGGATCTTTGGTGTTAATGTGGGTATTGTGTCTTGGGTTTACCTGATAACAGGTGACAAAGGGCGTGAGGGACTATATCTACACATGCTCTCAAATCTAACGTCTTTTAATCGGCTACGTTCTGTTTCACAAAAGCAAAATCGGAAGGGCTTTTATTAAATTCAAAGTACAGCCTTCTTTAGTTGGCCTTTGGTCTTGATTTTTCTGGTGCAACAAGAGAATCATAATTGTCAAAATGATGTTGTATTATGTTCTTTCATCTCTTTTTATTCTGGTGATTGTGTTGCAGCGAGCAGAGACGAGCTGCACATCCGCAAGATGAAGCTGAACTACCTGCAAGTGGGGCAGTGCTCCAAAGAGGCGCAGGCATTGTGGGAGAGAAAACTGACAGCCCCGGGCAGAACGACAGTCCCACAAGACAAAGAGGAGATGTATCGTACACTTTGCCAAGGTGAGAGACCTGCGTGTGTTTTTGCGTCCACGTGTTTGTGAAGTCACGCTCGTGTGTTTGTGTATCTCCACTCCCTTCATAGAGCGACTACACGTGTGAAGTCTTGAATGAGCATTTGCAGTCTCCCATCTTTGTGTGCAGGTGTTCCCAAGAGCAGGCGTGGTGAGGTGTGGCTGCTCCTCTCCCATCAGCACCGGCTGCGTCACCGACTGCCTCAGCGTCAGCAAGCCCCGGACACCCCCTACCAGGACCTGCTCAAGCAGCTCACAGCACAGCAGCATGCTATTCTGGTGGATCTAGGTGTGCACACAGTTGTGAAAGTCGGTCCCCATGGTCATGCAGCGAAAGGAAAAGTCATTTGACTGTTTTCGTATTTTAGGCATGGGACAGTTATTCAGGATAATGCAATTTAGGAGAGTCTCAGCTGCTCTGTAGGTAGAATCCATATTTATTGGTAGTAGTTTGGTTGTTATCCTTCTTAGTTCACCTGTTTTTATAAATAACACTAAGAAAATTGCAAAATTCTCCTTATAGCTTCGTCTCGTCATGTGGAAAGTTCACAGAGACTACGAATGTTTAGTAAATGTTCAGATGTAAATATTATCTCGGTCTCCCCGCGCAGGCCGGACCTTCCCCACCCACCAGTACTTCTCAGCCCAGCTGGGCGCAGGGCAGCTTTCCCTCTACAACCTCCTCAAAGCCTACTCTCTGCTGGATACAGAGGTACATACTGTAATCCTGGCTCCTTCCCCCAGAATGCATTACTCTAAGGCCATAGCGTGGTCCATGTCATGAAACTGGTAGTACATATCGTGTGCTCTGTTTTTTTTTTTTTGTGCCACACAGGTTGGCTACTGCCAGGGTATCAGCTTTGTGGCTGGAGTGTTGCTGCTGCACATGAGCGAAGATCAGGCCTTTGACATGCTGAAGTTCCTTATGTACGACCTCGGCATCAGGCAGCAGTACAGACCTGACATGGTCTCCCTGCAGGTCAGTGCATGAGCGGGTGGCTGGACCACCACAACATGTCATTAGAATATGAGTGTTGTCTTTACTATGTGGTAACATTTTTGCCCCAGAATCCTCTATATTTAATTCCTGCAAGATAATTTAGGGTTCAGCACCATACATGATTACTTGTTGCACCCACATTCAATTTCAAAAAGGACAAATCAGAGCCAAATTACAGCTTTTATCAGACTGTTAAATGAAGTGGTGTTCACCTGTACATTTGGTACTGCAGGGAAAAAAATTAAAGCCACTATGAATAGAATTTCAACTCTGGTGCCCCTCACTGGTAGTATAAAATAAAAAAGACACTGTGGTAGACAGCAATGCATGTCTATACTATCGCCCCCAACCGATCTGACCAAAGGGCACTGAGATTGAACAGCAACACATAGACTGCTACAGAATAAGAAATTAGTTCTGAATAATAAGAGCTATATTCACGTAAAGGCTTTTTAATTTAAAAGTTATAGTATACTATGAACCGTATGTTTCCAACCTATTAGAAGCAGTATGTTTGTGTCAAGCACACAGGACTTGTGTGGATTATCCGTTAGCAACGGCAAACAGTAGTCAAGTGTCTCCACCTCTTTTGCAAACCACACCTGCATGCCTGCCTGTTAAACATCAGCTGACTTCACCGGCGCGAGTGCATCAGCAGGCGTGGTAATGTTTAATCTACAGAAGGTAACCATTTAGCCAAGCAGTGGCCTCTTGGTTTTCTCTACACTGCAGTTCTGTTCTTTTAAAACTAATCCAAAGGTTGCAAGGCAGAGAGGATTTCTGTTTTCTCTGTGCAGTGGTTCAGTGCGAGGAGGTAAAGGTCTTGCTTGTCTTCTTTTGTAACGGTCAGGACATTTCTAAGGCTGATAACAGTCTAATTTTAGCTTGAGCTAACTTCTGCTTCTCTTTTCTGTCTGTGGTGCATTGCACTGTCGGACTTGTCAGGATCACTGTAATACCTTGCTAGCACAGCTCATCAAATGCTTGCCCTTGATGCATGTCTGAGCAAGTCTTTAACAGCACTGCTGATACTTCAGGAGCTCCCTGCTGTTGTAAAGGTTCATTTGCCAGCTAGTATATCTTGGATTACCCTGTGATACACCTACAGATCAAGATATACCAGTTTGTTCTAGCGCAGCATGTTTTAACACGTGTGTATTATCTGTTTGATTGTGCCTGTACTAAGCCTGTGCACATTGTCTGTGTCACCCCAGATTCAGATGTACCAGCTCTCCAGACTGTTACACGACTACCACCGCGAGTTGTACAATCACTTCGAGGAGCACGAGATCTGCCCGAGCCTCTACGCGGCGCCTTGGTTCCTCACTCTCTTCGCCTCACAGTTCCCCCTCAGCTTTGTGTCCCGCATCTTTGGTATATATATATTTTTTTTTAGAATAATGGCCCTTGTGTTTGCTAACACACAACAAATGCTTATCAGCGGCAATGCTCTTTTCAAAAGTGGATGACATTTAAATAGCCTCGTAAGAATTACAGCGTAAAGGAAAAGTCTTTAAAGCATTGATGTTTTATTGCTGTGCCTGTCCTTTTTTTTTTTTCTTTGTTTCTCTCAGATTTTGTATTTGTCCACGGGACCGGGGTGATCTTTAAAGTGGCCCTCTGTCTGCTGAGCAGCCATGAGGGGGAGATAGTGGAGTGTGACACGTTTGAAAGCATTGTGGACTATCTGAAAACTACAATTCCCGCCCTCACTCAGACGCAGATGGAGCAGACCATTGCGAAGGTACAGAATGGGAAGCTGAAGTAGTCCGAAATACAGTCCCAGGTTTCCAGATAATTGTGACGCATGTAAACGTAATACTTGTGTAATACGAGTGGCCACGTAACACCAGCTTTGCTGCTTGATACTTGTGATAGTGGAAAATGTATTTTGTGTTGTCAACGTATTTGTACTTACCATAATACAAGACACATATTCTTTTATAGTTTAGTTTTAACTGAATAGGTATTTAAGGCTACTTGGTCCAAAAAATGCATTGCTGAGATCTGTAAACCAAGTGATGTTGACAGTAAACTGGTTAGTTTAAACCCTCAGAAATCTAAGAGCATAATAATTTACATCCTTTCCTTCTACACTTCTAGCTGACATTTTTAATCTGTTATTTATACCAGATAAAATCAAAAATGCAACACAGGTTATTCTGTTACGTAAAGGTGACTAAAAGTTGTCCTGCTTAGCAAAAAGCCTGCAGTGTCTCAACTGCAATTGTTTCTAGAGACTCATATCATAACATAAGCTTGTTTAAAATTCTGACAAAACAACGTTTGCTATTCTCAAGGTCGAGGTTTCTGAATATGCAGTCTACTGTCTCCACTCTCCAGCGTTCTCAAATTGAAATTGTTGAGTGCTATGAATACTTGAGCATCTGACTGGATGCTAGACTCACTTTTAAGACCCACGTTGAATATCTGACAAGCAAAGTGAAGGTCAAGATTTGATTTTTGTATAGAAACAAATTGTGCTTTTCTCTTGCTGGTCGGAAGACCATTGTCCAATCTGCAATAATGTCTGCGCCATCTTAAAGTCTCTTGACTCACTGTGATGTCTCACATCGCAGCTGATACATTCCTCACTCACCACTGCATCTTATATGAAAAGATGGGATGGTCCTCCTCAACCAATTGAAGGGAGTCGCATTGTATATTCTTTTATCTATACTGCCGCCTCACCTCTGTCCGTACTCTGGTCTCACATACATGGAGCAATATGATCACAATATCATCGGCTGTACCACAAGTTCAAACTGAGCCATGCTCCTCACAAATGGAATGAGCTGCAAAAAAAACCCTAAAATCTCTCACTTCTGACTACACTCAAGTCTTTGCAATTCCATGTGCAGTTGCGTTCCTCAATGTGAAACTAATGTAACTTGTGTGTCCATATTAAAACTGTATATTTTTATTCTTGGACACAAGAATAAACATATACAGTTTCTCTTGAAAAAGAGCACAATCTCAATGAGACTACCTGTTTAAATAAAGGATTAAATAAATCTTTAGGGGAGAGCAGATCAAGACTGCATATAAAAAAAGTGCCTTTTGTTATTGTCAGGTTCATTGCAAATACAACCAACAATGGCATTTTGATTTAATGTGTATTTACAGTATACAGAAGAAGAGTTGCTTTCCTCGTGTGCCGTCTTTAAGATAATACCTAGCACGTTAGCTGTTACAGCACCTCCTGGCAAAATTACTGTTGTTTAGCCACAGTCACAAAGAACAGATTTTCAATCCCATTTTAAACCACTTGGATAGAATTTTTTCATGATTTGAGTAAATGTGCGAGTAAAGTGCAATTATTTTCCAGCAAATTAACATTAAAGGGTAAGGTTGGTGATTTATGTTTATCTCATGACAAAACCAACCATGTATTAGTCTGTCGCTCAATGACTTCCAGCTTCCCCCGCCTGTCTGTGGCACTCGCCCTCAAGGCCACTTGTCCCTACAAAAGGTGTTAGTAATTTCCTACAGCAGCTGGGCTCTGTAGTTTTTTTTAGCAAACATTACTCAAGCAGGAGTGAATAGAGCATTTGTTGGGGACTATTTTACAAATTCAGTGCTCTAGTGAGTAGTAATATTGTGACTCGTTGTGGATGTGTTTATATTGTTTTTTGCATCTGTCTCACTGTGTGACCTGTTGTTTGCCAGATGATGGAGATGGACATCTCCAAGCAGCTGCATGCGTACGAGGTGGAGTACCATGTCCTGCAGGATGAGATGTTAGAAGCCGGACCGCTGCCTGACGACTCTGACCGGCTCGACAAGCTAGAAAAGACGGCTGTGCAGTTAAAGAAACAGAACATGGACCTGCTGGAAAAACTTCAGGTAAGGAAGAGAAGAAGCTCACTCTCAAGGCCACTCTCCTCAATTATTACAGCCAATATTTGGGAACATCTGGGAACCAACAGCAAACGCTTGGTATATAATTTGTAATCATATTCATTATTTTAGTAAGTGGTCATTGGGGGAATTTATGTGTAACCAGGGCAAGTATTTATGTTGTTGTGCAGTTTAAAATTCCTTCGTTTGATGGTGAACAGCTCTGTCATCATGTGTGTTTAGAGATCCACAGAATTGACCACTGATAGTGTCTCAGGCTGCCCATAGATGGCACTAAAACACAAGTTAAAACACAATGGAAATGATAGCAAGACAAAGGGACTGAACGCTATATGTTCTCCAAGTAGTCTTTAACATTTTGATCAGTAGCTTGTGAATCTGTTGCAGCAGGACTGGCATAGTCATGATGGTCCTAATATTAATGAGGGTCAAACAGGTATTGGGCTGCACTCACCTTTTTTTTTTATTTTTTTTACAACATTTAGCAAGTGAATTACGCTTGTTAAATGTGGATTATGGATGAGCAACAGTCATCTTTGATTGCGCTTTTTTGGAGATTTTTTTCTATGGTCTTCTAGTTGAGTTCCCAGAATCTGTAGGTTCTGTGCTCTTTGTTTCCGCTTTGTCCAAATGTCTGTCTTTACTGAGGCACAACGACTGTGTCCTGCAGGCTGCACGGCAGAAGATTCAGACGCTGGAGACGAGCGTAGAGAACTTCCTTTCTCGGGAGAGCAAAATGAAGCACATGATTCGCTCTCTGGAGCAGGAGAAGGCAGCTTACCAGAAGACCATTGAACGCATGCGCTCATGCCTTCCCCCTGACGCCCTGACAGATGTGGAGATGACCCAGATCAAAACAGGACCCAACGGGAAAGCCAAAACTGCAGCCAAGAAGCCCTGATGGCAACCAGGGGGCTGGCTGCTCTGGGCAGGCGCACAAGCAGAGACCGAAGTGAACAAATGGAGACTGCTTTAGTGGCAAGCTGCTGAGCCCCACAGCTATTGTTGTGCTGCTGCACGAGAGTAGCAGAGTTTTGTAAATGTGTGTCGTCAGGACTTGAGATGTGCAGACAGTATGGGAAATATCTACATGGTATTTGTCAGCATATAATGGAGTGGTGGGAGGATGGTTTCAGTTAGTATTAGCAAACAGGCTGTTCCAACAGCGCATCAAAGCTGCTGCTCTGTTTCACGTGTTTCACTGCCAGTTTGAAGGTGAGATCAAAATGTACAGCATCTTTCCCTATTCAGGTCTTTTTGGTAATCGCAGGGGAATTTTCTACAAGTTAGAAAAGTGTCTGCCTCAGAAAATCTTTTTAAGCGCTGCCTTAATGTATTTACTACAAGTCACAGTAGTACCACAACGGCAGTGAAGAGAAGGTGCCTGTTGGCCAACAGTCCTTTGGACCTCAGGTTCAACTTATAGCCATTACCGCTGTGTATGATCCTGGAGTTGATACCCCATCGATTTTGTTGTTTTTCAACTTGCGTCTGTGATGGAAACTCTGCCTCAGACTTATCACATTGCTTTGTTATTTCCTTTTATTCACTTGACATTTCTGTGAATGTAATTTCCCTCCAAAGATCACTGTGATAACATTCTATTTCCACAACAGAGACGTCTCGGGGCACGTCTGTATGTAAGTCGATTTCAAATTTTTATCTCGCCGCTCACCTCTCAGCACAGCATCACTGCCTTCACGTGAGAGGTGCTCACCACTTGCACGGCTCAGGCAGGATGTGAGGTCGTGTGTCTTCTCAGTTTCCTGTGTGACTGACCGCGGCGTCGCCTCGTTTTAGCACCATGTTCAGACACTGATGCAGACTTCACGCTCCCCAGGAGGCACCAAATAAAAACAGACTAAGGTGGAGGGGTGATCTGAATGTCCATCACGTGCTTCTGTTCGAAAGGTCTGCGTGCCATTTTTGTTTTTGTCAGGACGAGGTTTGACAAAACTAGCAACATCCTCTCTTCCTGTAGTTCTTGGGAGTGTTGGCTACTGTTGTTTGCCTCAAGATTTCAAGACAACACATATCTGCCGATGGTCGCATGTGTTTGCAGTGAAACTCAAGTGTTTTGGAGAATAGAGAGACGGCGACTGAAATGAGATGTTTCCTTCCAGTTTCCTTTTGAGTGGGGGCGATTCTCCCCTGATGCTCGGTGATATATACATTGTATGTACACACACACGCACGGGCGCGTGTACACACAAGCTGTACAGTGAACTGCCTGAGTGTATGGGCAGATGGTTCAAATGAGTTGAAAGGGTGTCCCTGGCTCTCTTCTCAGTTTTGTTTTATCCCACCTCCGCATCTATCTCACCGTCGCCAGTTCTGATTGAAAGCAAATCAGTCCCGGGCTTGACTCTGCTTTTATAAAACACCCTTGCATTAAAATCAAGGTGATATCTATCATAAGAAAAGTACTTACTAACCGTGTCTTTCAGTCTTCCTGTCCTTGGTGACAAGTTGTGGTGACACATTTGTGTGTAAAGTTTTTATTCTCAAACTTTAGTCCAAGCAGACGTGTCCCTGGCGTACAATGCAGTATGTTTAGCAGTCCTGCGTATTTGCATACAGGAGCTACGGTAGATCACATGAAGCTCGATAGGCTGATAAATCCGGCCTGACGTTCCCTGGCATGGTGAAATGTTTTTGTGGTAATTGAGGGGACGTTGTACAGGTTTAGACCAAACGTCTCATGGATAGAGAAATATTCACCTCTGAACAGCAGGGATTCTCTCAACAGTTCAGAAAGTGAAACCTATCAAACGGCCCATTTCGGGTCGATGGGTACATAGAGGATACAGTCTTAGACAGCTTTTCTGCCTCTTCCTACCTGTATTTAGCTCATCTACAGTATTTGTGCACCAAAGATGTGGTTGTTTTTCAAAAATGCACGAATGGAAAAATGACTGAATTCATCCAAAGCGCTGCGATGTATTGTATGTTGACCTTTTTTTGTTTTTTTTGTTCCCACACCTTTTCAGCATTCTTTAGGTTTGTTCAAAAGCTTGAAAATATACCAAATTTTGGCAGTAAAAACTTGACACACTTTAAAAAAAGAAACATCTTATTCCTTTGTGCCAAACGTTAACGGTGACCTTTATTCTCCATTAATCAGAGATTGGAGACCATTTTGTCAATATTTTATGTCAAGCACATCCACGTGGTCAGCGAACGGTCTTTATTTTACATCAGGTGCTCTGAGTCCTGACTACTAAATAGTGCTTGTATCACTGTGCTGTTACGAAAGACACTTAATAATAAATGGATTGTTTCTCTGTCAACACGAGGGCTACACAAAAACAAAGAAACTCATGAATCCTTCAATAAACTTCACCTTGCCTTGTTTTCTGTCTACTCATGTCCAAATGTCTTTCCTGCTCAGTATGCTCTCATAAAGAAATCATGTTTCTTTACTGCTCTACAAGGCAGCACTTCAAGTGCAGGATGTAGCCTGAAGCTGAAACGGTCTCTGTGTGTAGACGTATTATTGCGTAAAAGGCCAAGGTAGACTTCGACAGTTTTAGAGGGTCTATTTAAAGGTCTTTCAAGAGTTGTACTTTTTGCTAGCGCCTTGGGCAAAAGGAACTACAGGTCTCCAGTGGGGGGGGGGGGAATCCTGTGAAATTGTACCTTTTACTGTCTGGAACATTCAACCTAGTGTACATCTCTGAATAAGCCATAATGTGCTAAATGAAATAAATAATCCTCACATGCTTGAATTGTGATAAAGAGATACAATAAAAGAAACAATTGTTGGTACCTGACTAGTATGTATTGTATACTACGTGTGAAAATGAGTTAGCAAGTGGCCTAGCACGTCTAAAGGTTTAGCTAAAAGTAATGGATAAACTGTTGAAAGTGTCAGCTGACGATAAGGTAGTAATGGATAATGGTGAAAAGCTAAAAGTAGTCCATAAATGGCTAAAACGGGTAATTAAGCTGGTTGAAAAGTCATGCCACGCAGTAGTATAATGCAAATTTCATATAACCATCTAAAGATTAAAGATTGCTGTGTGAAAAGATTTTACTAACACTATCCACTTATATATGTATAAAATATATATTGTTAAGTAACAAAACTGATAATGATTTGAATGAACTCTTAGAACATGTCAGGTGATGTTGATGACGGGGTAGTTGTGTTCATCTGACAGGGCTTTAGGGGTACTTCAGAGAAAAAAGGTTGGGAAACACTAATGTAGTTATCTTTGTAGCCCTTTGTTTAATATCTAGTAGGAACCACAGTCAGATCCCAGCAAGAGCGCCATCAGCCAAGACGGGGCTTTGGAAGATAACAGCCATAAGACCAATCATTGTTTTCCTAGGAGGGTCTTACCCAGAAAGGACTGTTGCTGAGTGTTGCTCTGATCTGTCGCTGCCAAGCCTGGAGCTTGTCACACATAAGACACACAAATGACCGCCAAACAGGAGCCTATCACACACTAAACAAAAGGGCCCACATTCCTTACGTATTCCCACATGAGGTTACATCCTGCAGCACGGGAAGAGTGGGATACTGGAAATCCACTGGGGATTGGCTGAGAAACGACACTTCCTCTGCCGAAGGTCTTATCAGCTCTGTTTGTGGTTTTTTTCTCTCTCTCTCCGTCTTCACCATCATCATCTTTCAATCCATCTCTATCTCCCGCTCTCCTCATCACTCCCAGGGCTTGATCTAAAGCTCTGGTGTTGTGGAGCTTACAGAAGAAAATGCAGCAATGCAGATGTCCAGGCAGGTATTTCAGTGAATGGCAGAGTGGAAACACAAAATGACAAGTATTAGGACTAAAACTGAAAGAACCACCGCTGTTTGACACAGCACTGTTGTTCTCAGGCAGCCCTCTGTAAGATATTTGCCTATATGTGTGTGTGTGTGAGTCTTAAGGGCATTAGACCTCAGCAGAAAGGCAAGAGTGAGCTAACAGTGTGAGCTGGTTGCAATGAAGGAGTGAAGGGGTAGAAGAGGGAAAGTGGAGGAGGAGGAGGAGGAGGAGGAGGGAGGAGGTTAGAAAGGGTCCTCCCGCCTTATATGGGAATTCATACTGCTCCGCTTGTGGTGCAGTCTAAAAGCTGGAGTTGTTTCAGTAGAAAACACTGGGCTACAGACGTCAGTACAAAGTTTTCCAGGTCATGGAATGTCTATGCAACAGCCCAACTTTTGCTTTGCAGCACGATTATCCACAATTCAAATCAATAATGTTGTTTAAAGGCAAAAACACAAACACCACACAACTGCAGAAAGACATCCGCTCATCTGAGCGGCAGCAGGCTTGTAGCTGCAGTCAGAGATTTGGAGCATTTGGAGGATGGCGATAAGGGTGATGGGGGAAGGTTTGGAGGTGGAGAGGGAAACAGCTGGAGGGTTGGGGGAGGGACTCAGGTGGGCTCAATCTAGTCCAGAGAGAGAGGAGCTGGCTCCCCTGAGGACCAGGAACACACACACAGTCACGGACACATTTCACTGCCTCTCATAGTTTTGCCGGGCCTTGATTTCTCTCCCCATCTTTCCCCTCATCCTGCTACTCTGCAGAAACACCGGCTGTTCCAGCTCTTTCAAAGGAAGGACCTTGTCTCTTCTTTCTTTGGCGCCATGAAATAAACTTCACTATGGCGGCCTTGGATTCCAATCAGCTATCCACGCTGCACAGGCATGCACAAGTGTGCACCTCGACACAGCACCACTACACTGACATGTTTTAGTTAGCATGGTGACAGATTTGCTTCCTACAGAGTGCTTTTCGCTCTCTGTACCTGTCATGGATGTAGCTGCCAGAGGGGCTTATGGTAAATGGCTAGAGCCAGGAAAGGCAGAAGGAATAGGGAATTGGGAAATAATGAAGCTGCAGAAGAAACACAGAACTAAACACATGTACACACACACACACACACATACATACTCCTCCTATTCCCATGACTAGTCCAGTCCAGTCCTTTGGTTCTTTCCAGCGAGAGCAGGTAGATCCACGAACACCGCCTGGAGAATCTTGTGATTAATGGCACGCCTGTCATGTCTAAACCATCTTCATCTTTTTCCTGACGAGAGCCCCCCCCCACTACCCAACATCCCCCCTGGGCCAGCTGCAGCACTGCTGGGAAGAATCGCTCATCTTACCTGATCCAATGTTTCATTCATCTGTGTAGCCTCTGGAGGCCTGAAAAACACACCCGGCATCCTTAGACGCACGCACGCATTGCGATTACAAATATATATATATGTATGTACACACGCGTGCCCTTTAAACCGCCACAGACACGCTGCCCAAACCCTCTATTCCCTTTGGCCTCTATGCGCCATCGCCATGCTCGCAGACATCTCGGGGCAGGGCCGATGCACACATACTGACACTTTTATAAACAAGGTTAAAAAAGAGGTGAGGTGGAGCTCAAACACCAAAAGTAACAAGAAGATCTCATTGAGGCCATAGTCCACCTGGAGATGCTCGACAAATGTGACTGAAGTCCCAGGTGACTGCAATGATCAGAGCAGAGACTTTGCGCCTGAGTCCTTTCTAATCACATTATCCACTGGCTCTGCCTGGCTCACATCACCTCAGCAATGATTAAGACAAACACAGGCGAGAGAGGAGGAGAAAGAGACAGCGAGAGACAAAGAGAGTGCTGGCAGGCTAGAAGGAGGGGGTGGTCAGACAGACAAGGAGTGAGTCAGACAGGCAGATATCCTCCTACATGTAGGTCCATCCAATAAAAGTGCAAATAATATATAAAGAGTCCAGAATAGACAGTCTCTGAACTGACTTTATCTGTTTGTGTGTTCAGGGTTAAGCCCTGTAAGACCTGGGTTTAACGAACAGGAACTTTGGGTTTGAGGCGAGGTGAGGTTCTGACATCATTCGAAGTGTGTATGTACATCCTTCTCACAAGGCCACTAAGGGCGCAAACACAAAGATGAGGTGGTGAGCAGAGCCTGCATATATGTGACTCAGTGTTCTCTGGACACATCTTGACGTCAGCCTCTGGAAACTCGATGAATGCAAAGTGATTTGTCCACGCAGAGGCTGCCAGAGGGTTAAGTGTCCACCACCACTAGCCCCTTTAGTCTCCCTGAGCATCACTGGGATTTGTTCAAGAAACTCTACAAGCTCAGGGCAGAGATGATAGGATTTCATGATGCACAACTCTCCTCTCCCTTGTTCATCTTTTTTTCCCGCCAAGCCACCCGGCTGTTCCTGTGAGCACAGACTAACACACTGGGTTTTATTATGCTGATCTGACATTGCTGAAGTTGGGAGGGGAGACAGCTGTACTTGTGTGGCCCTGGGCGCACCCGTCATTAGTGCCAGCCTCACTCCCCTCTTCCTCCATCCCTCCCCTGTTCCAGATCTGTCTCCCTCAGTCCCTCCGTCCCTCGCTCTTCTACATTGTTTGCACAACAACGCCACACCCTTTTATAATATCTGACCTCATTTCTGCCAGTCTCCCCACCTGTCCATCCATCATAACAACGCTGCATCTCGCTCGTCTTCACCTCCCCACTATCTGCCACGGAGATGACAAAAACAGCCCGCCTTGTGTTGGTGAAAGGCTGAGTGCTGTGTGCTTGCCACTCAAGATTTTCTTGAATAGATCATTTCCAAATTGCTTCAAGCTGGGCTCACGTCTAATGGTCTGTGTGGGCTCTAATGTGAACAGGAGATAATCAACACCCTGTGTTTCTGGGCTAAGTTTGTCATTCATTTATATATCTATGACTGTTTCTTTCTGGCCATATCTTCTTTTGCTTTTCTCTCAGGATCTCATCGTCTGCTCCTTCTCATATAGCCTATTTCTAGCCACTCTCTTCCACCCCTATACCTCTCTATCCCATTTCCTGTGATTTTATCTGTGATTCTCAGAGGTTGAGTTCCCACTGTGCGTCATTAACCTTTTCCGGATCCTCTTGGTTGTACCTGGCGAGTACAATCAACTACATCCTTATTAGCCATTCAATTGATACTGTAACGGCACTTCTCTCTCTTATCACATACCAATATTCTGCCTTGCTCTGTGTTACATAATTTGTCTCAAACCTTTGTTTTTACATTTGTGCACAGAAGAGATACTGTAGAGGTGTCAAAGAAAATTACCCTGCATGATACCAATCTCACCTCCCCGTATCTGCCATGTGACATAACTCCCCATGGTAGACAAGAATGCAGATGCCATATTGTCACTGTGGATCCAGTCAGGTGATATGACCCAGTACAGCACTTTGTCGTTGATAAGGTGCTTCATGGCTCCGGGGAGAGAGAAAGATAATCTTTGTGCATGAAATAAAGAGTCTGTCGGCTTCCTCTAAAAGTGTGTCTAATCACAATGAGTGAGGTGTAATTAATGTTTCTCTGGTGCACTGTGTATGTGCAGTTGAGGACCGTGGGTGAGAGGATGTAGTGTGCGGTCTCTCTAACAAGCTCCCACTCACCCCAGTGGAGGCAGGCAGGGAAGGCTGGAGTGACTGCGAGGCTGTTAGAGCAAGTGGGTTGCGTTGGACGTGTCCATGTCTGTGTGTGTGTGTGTGTGTGTGTGAGAGTGTGAATCTGTGAGTGTGTGTTAGTGTGTGAAAAGTGTGCATGTGTCCTTTTGTGTGTGCTGTACTGGGATGTGGAAATTGAATGGAGCCTTTCAGTTCTACTGCTCGTCTCCCCGGGGGTGAGAGACTGGTTGCCATGGTTATCCTGGAATCCTGCCGCTAATGGGTGGGAGTTTGTGTAGCTCTGGCAACCTGGCCTGTCTAGGGTGGAATACGTGTGTGTGCGGTGTGGTGTCTGTGTGTACCAGGGGGTGTGGTTGGGTGGAGGCAACATTCTAGGACACGGGAGGTCACATATGTGAGAACACAAGCTTCCATTCCTGTACGCTGCTGCACGTACAAACACAGCCTCCTGTCATGTACTTTACAATACGCTGTGGACACTGCATGCAAAAATATCAAATGAAACCTCCATGTCCACTGACAAATCTCAGTAAAGCTCTAAATCAATAGCACAGTACTGATTGATGTCATGGTTTGAAGCTGCGTGCCTCCAATAGCCGTCCACCATTTCAAAAATCTTTAATTTCTTCAGCCTACAAAGTGAAATTACAAGCATGGTGGATATCATAATCATGCGGTGATGAAAGAATCTTCTACTTTTACTGCATTATTGCAAGTGTAAAACATAATACAGTGAAATAGTTTAGCCCTGCTCTCCCATCTTCTCCATTGCCATCCTTTTACCCCCAGGCTAGCGGGACTCTTAACTGGACACAGAGACCCCACTGACCAGGAACACAGTGGATAGTGGATAATGAAAACCTCCACCCAGAGTAAATTAGTGTAGGGAGAGATACATTCTCTCAGTGTTTCCCTTGAATTCCAAATATGTGTGCGCCAACTAAGGGTACATGCTAATTGGGTTGTATTATTCAAATTTCATTATGGATTTGACACAGAGCACTTTATGGATAGCAGCGAGGCAGGGCATGTGCTATTGTGCAGAGAACATATGCCCGTGATATTCAATGTGACCAGATAATCCTGGTTTTCCTATATTGTTCTGGTCGTGGGGATCAGTCCTTGCTAGTCACACAGATGTCTTGGCTCATGGTCCTCTTGGAAGACTGATCCATACGTTGTGTGAACCCCTGTGGATTTAAAGGACCTTGGCTTAGGATTTTACTCTCCTCCATTCCAGTCATGTATGGCCAGTCCACTGTAGTGTGGAAACATTAGGAAAATGTTTCTTTTGTACAGCATCCAACATGCATAAAAATAAAAAATAAAGCAATGTTGTGATTAGCATCACGCAGTATGCTTTCAGTGTGTGATCTGTATGAGGGACCAGGGGCCCAGGGATGAAATCATCTGTCAGAAAACTTTTTGGTGACAAGTTTGATGCGGTTTTATTCATTTTTGTATTGAGTCTCTTTCAGAGCATGGCCCCGTGAAAAGCGCACAGATACCCTCAAAACGCAGTGCGCAGAGGCTGAAGAATGTGGGCCAGACTTGTGGCCAAACCCAGCAAGTCATGGGGGGTAGAAGGATCTTGTAGATCCACCCCTTACTCCTTAGCCCAGATTTATGCCAAACAGTTATATAATTCAATAAATACTTCCAACTCTGTTGCTGAAGTCCAGCCACAGGTCATATAAGCCTCAGACAACCACATGATCAGCATTTTCTGTTGTACTACCGACTAATTATAGAGCAATTGGAAATTTTATTTTGGATGATGGACATGTTTTTATATTGCAGCTAGATGATATAGGACCAAAGGTATTTTCTTTGTAAAACAATACCAATATCTTTCAGCTTCCCCTGTTCACATTTTAGATGACCACTGAACATGCTAACTCTAACTCTGTGTGTGTCCTGTGAATATTTTATCATCTTATGTAATGCATTTCTCCTCAGTGTGCCACTATACAAGCAGGCAAAGGAGCAGTGACAGTAAACTTAACAGATTTGCAGTACTACAGAATACACCCACAGCCCTTTCCTAGCTGTCCCTCACCAAAATCTCAGAAACCTTCTAACCAGGTCACTATGAGAGTTTCCTCTAATCCTTTATTTTGCATATCCCCCTCTCCCCTTCCCAGCCCTTAGCCTTTTCTGAGATTTCCACTCACTAGCCCAGACAGCCTTAGCCTTGACTCGAGGCCACCCCATGCTCTCACTGTCCAACTATTTAACTAACCGCAGTGAAACAGCTTTAATTTCAGCTTACTGCTCAGCCTGGCTGAATGCAGCATCGCTTGGGGGTCTTTCTGGAAAGCCGTGGTATGGGGCCCAACAGGCCAGGCAGGCGGACAAGGGAGAACAACAGCCCTGTGCAGTGAGATCTCAGGGACCCCAGAGACACATGCGTCAGTCAGAGCAGCCTCCCTCAGGAGTCATTCAGTTAGTTATGGCTCTTTTAAATCCTTCTCTGCACCTCTGCTCGATACATGGAGGTGAGAGTTATTGGATAGCCAATAGTCAATGGCCGGATAAAAAAATCCGTTAAAGACTCAACATCTTTTAAAGTATGTTGTGTGTATTGCCTGCTGAATATTTATCTTTTTTTTTACCCATAACAAACTTTGGTTGCCCTGTTCTGTGGTGTGTTCAGCTAAAAATAACTTGCAGAGTTAAAAGGAAGAAAACAAGACCTGGATCTGTTTTCACAGCTATGACCGTCATTTATCATTCCCATCATTTATGGTGACATTTTAATCACCAAATCTTATGTGGTGAAGTGTCACTGGCCTGACATTGCTCAGGTAACACGAGTGTTCTGAAAACCAGGCACGTTTAAAACAAATGTCCAGTTTGACCAAATAATCGAAAGCGAAAGTGAATGCAAAGAAAAATGTCTGACAAAATTTTAGGTTACATTGTAAAACTGTGTAGTTGCACTTCTTGAAAATACACTAGGGTCAAAGATGGACCATGAAGTAGATTTGCAAGTGTAGGTAAAAAGTGACATCCACTGTTGTTTTCACTTTAAAATGAGTAACTTAAAGGAATAGTTGTATTTCTTTGTTCAAAGTCCAAAAGTAACAAAATCCACCTACCAGCATGTCATAGCCAGGACTATTAAGCCTCTGCTGGTTGCTTGGCAACTGGTTCCGGCCAGGAAATAGTTCGGCACATAACTATTTGTGACAGTGAGTTGACGTTTTAAAACTTTAAAACTACATATTATTCATTTATTTGAGAGCTTTAGAGATGCTGCCCATTAGGCAGATTTTTGTTACCTTTGGATAGAGCCAGGCTAGCTGTTTCCCTCTGTTTCCAGTCTTAACGGTTAGCTAAATGACGTTCCACCCATATATTTATAATACAGACATGAAGGTGGCATCTTCTCATCTAACTCTAAATGACTGGAAAGCCGTGTCTGACAATGGGTGCGGTTGGGTGAGGTCAGAAGTTGGCTCTGTGGCACCTTAGACCAAAGACCACCTAACCAAACACCATCTAACAGTGATTTCACAGTATACTGACACACCCTGGGGTACATTACTGCATTAAGGTGAGAAGCTAAACCACTGGAGTTCAGCAAAATCTAGATTTGGGATAAGTGTTCTGGATAATATGGACTTGTTTTTAAAAAGCATGGCTGGCATAGTGAAGTAGTGCCTGACTAAAATGTTACAATGTAACCAATCAGACTAGTAGCCAAAACGTAAATAAAAACTAAGACCCAGATTGTAATATATTTTTTTCCTTATCCTATTTTTCAAGTTGTGAACAAAGTATAAGGTAAAACAGAAAGTTAAGAGTATGTTCCAGCAAAGGTGGATCTGTGTATGAATATTTTTGCTGACACAGTAGACTGTGGATTTGTCTGGATGAAGGGGAATACATTTATGGTTTTTGAGGAGTGAGGGCCCACACCGACCACCCTAGGGTCTTGTTATCCTCTCCTATGCCTGTGCTCTTGGGGCGACTTTAATGAATACTCCTGTTCCAGCCCTCTTCTGGCTCCAGTCAGGCTATCTACAGGGCTGCCCCCCCTCCTCCCTGACTGTGCCTGCCTGTATGGCAGAGCAGGTCCTTCTACAGTAAGAAGGAAGACTAAGACAGAGACAGCAAGGAGGCTAGGTGATCGACCTGAATAATTGATGACCAGAGTTCATTCGGGAACACCTCAAGAGTTTGTCTGAACACACTGACCACTGTATGTGCACTCCTGTACATATTTGCAGGAGAAAGCACTAAGATGGTGTATGGGTTAAAGCTTCTGCATAGCAGGAATTTGCCAAAATGTATTGTACTATTGACTACATTATATAAAAATCGACACACATGGATTTGCTCATTACAAAATGTCACTGATCACTAAATATCAAATTGACACTGGCATCAGTTGATAGTATAAATGAATGTAAACACCATGATAAGTAGTTAAATCATTCCAGTTGCCCAGACTGATAAGAGAATGTGTACTACTGACAGAGCTAAGCAACAACTCCCATTACCCATGAGGTAATGGGAGTCAACAGTGTAAAACAGCCAAGAAACATGAGGCAGTAACATGAAGTAAGGAAATATCTCTCTTTTCTAATAAAAAAAAGTCAAAGGCCATCTCACAAATGTTCTCATTTAAAGTCCTGTACACTGTAGCTGAACTGAGTCGAGGAAACATGCTTCATTTGTGTAGTCAAGTGAGAGGTGAAGCAGCTGATGGTAAACGCAATGTTATAGAATCTGTCATCAGTGATTGATATATATGATATGCAGCCGGAAAGTGTATAAAATGAACCAAACTTGAGTTATAAAAGTGTATGATTCATTTTGTGAGCACGAGTGAGATGTTTCTTGTATTTTTAGGGCAAGGGTAACAGCACAGTGTGTCTGCGTGTACAGTACGTGTGCATGTGTGTCTCTGAATGTGGAAGAAAGCTCGGAAAACTAACACTTCTGGAATGCCCCATGCAGAGCGAGAACTTCAGGGTTGAATGTGTGTTTATGGGAGTGTTTTGGCAGGAAGAGGTAGGGACCCGGTCCAGAATAACGGAACAACAGTGGAATGTGGTACAGCGGGGAATATCCTGAGTCAAACACTCGGCAGTCCTGGGGTCTGAGTAGGAGGAGCACTTTGCCACTTTTATAAACTGCATTTTTATATTAAGATAGATGGCACCCAGCACACCGTTCTGTTGTGCGGCTGACAGCGCAACATGGATGCCTGCAATCGGTTTTCATTCGACTCTTTTCATTTCACACCACAACTAAATTAGAAGACCATGTCCCATGGAATATCTTTCAAACCTGTGACTCATTCACTGAAAATCTCTATCCAAATGTGAGAGCCTCAACTGTGGCGGTGTTGAAGTCACAGTGAATATGAAGTGTTAGTATTTCTCTCCAGGCTGTGCATTAGGCCGGATGCCACGCACCTTCGCCCACATGCCTCCCACGACCCAGCGCCCGTATATAGAGGGCAGAATCTGAGCCCAAGCTGCAAGCAGGCAGATAAAGACAATCTCATTGATGTAGGAGCAGCTCACTGGTAAAAAGAGACATCTCTGACACAACCCTGCTTGCGTTACCCTTGCTACAGAATCAGATTAACTACCGCAAAAATATTGTGCTAAGGCTTGAAGGCGTAGAGTCAGCTTTCACATAGATATCAAGCAGTTATGGTGTATCTGTACATGTGCATATGTGTGTGTACATGGCCATAAACCTGGTGGAAAGACCTTTAACTGAAACACTCAATCCATCAATTCCTCCAGGAGCCACGTTTATGCTTGTAATGACATAAATACGCACAGTGGAGCCTGTGAATAGCGCGATCCACCCACAATGCAGTCCACAAACTACTTAATGGTCTTTCTTTTCTTATGTGGAAACATGAGAATTTACAAAGAAAGTCCGAGTGTAAACCTGCACATCTCCTTTGGGAATTCGAGGGGCATTTTGTCCTACCTGGTTAGCCCAGTCATGTTTTTTATAGCGTCTGTGTAATCCACACAATGAACCAATCAAATCCACAGTACCACCCACATTACACCAAAGGACATTTGACAAACACCACCACCATTCCTGTTCTGTATCTCTTACTAAACCTGCTAAACCTGCCCCAGAAGTATTCCACCTACTTTGTCTGTTTTTTTATCATTATGAGCGAGATTTGTGCAGAGTGTGATGAGCAACAGTTTAGTACGAGCTAGCGCCGGGCTGGCTTGTCTTGCTCAGTCTGCCTTTTTCCCCGACTCATATGCTTTCTCTCTTTTTCTCTTTTTCTCCCCCTCTCACTCCCGGTCTGTTTCCTCTCACTCTCTTTGTCTTTGCCGTTTTCTCTTGCTCTGTTTCTGCCAGACCTCTACTTTACACCCCCCCGCCTCCCTCGCCTCCTCCCTGAAACCAACTCCTTGGCAACCAGTTGCAGCGTCTCCCAGAAAGGTAGACAGCCTCTCTGTGGTGCCACAGCAACCCAATGCAACATCAGACAGTGAGGCATGCTACATTATTAACCAGAAACAGCCAAGAGGGGCTGTCGAGGACGGGATCATGGACATGAGGAAGAGAGTGAGAGGGAGAGGGAAAGAGAATCGGGGGGGGGGGTTCTAGTCCCAAACTGCTGGTTGTTGCAGTATAAACTTCAGAGGGGAAATACTACTTCCAGCTTTAACTGGACATGCATGAGCATACATATAAGCACAGAGTAACACATGAGCAGTGGAAGCATGTGTGTGTGAGAGAGAGAGAGAGAGAGAGAGAGAGAGATAGAGAAATAGAGAATCTGGAGCGGTTACATTCAGCCAAATCCACAGGGGGATCAATAAGGAACATCTGGGTCTGGGGTGGACAGGGCGGCTTTTGTTTGCAGGCAGTACATTGGCCTGACACCTCACCCAGATTCTCTCTGGGTTTCTACATTGGGGGGGGGGGGGGCTAGGGGATAGGGGAAAGAAAGGTGTTTGTTTTTCTGCCGGCAAAATTTGTCTGTTCCAAGGCCAAGGATATACAGTATTTCCGAGAGTGTTCCTGCCATAGTATTTGTGAGAAAATTGATTCTATTTTTAGATACAAATCTACTACATTTTTTATGGCTAGTCTCTAATTTCAACTATTAAAGCAGAATAAGGATTTCTGAACAGCTGTGTGTGGTTGGGCTTGGTGATACGTCAAATTAATATCAAGATGATCATTTCTTCAAAAGGCTAAATCTGTGGGATGTCAGATGTCAAATTGTCTAATTGATGTCCTTGACACTGCACTGTATATTGGACTACAAATGTCACAACAGCTAGCATTCTAAAGCACCGTATTTGAGAAATATTTTTGGGAGAAATGTGCTATAATTTCTAAGTATTTTTAATGTAATTGTGTATTGTCAAAACATGAAACAAGACTAAGAGTCCACAGACATGCTTCTGTGAGGCTATATTTAGGCACATCAGTGCTTTGAGCCTAATGCTAATGTCAACATGCTAACATACGCACAGAGACAGTGCTAACATGCTGATGTTTAGCAGGTATAATGATTACCATGTTCACAATCTAAATTTAGAGTGTTAGCATGCTAGCATTTGCTAATTAGCACTAAACACAAAGTACAGCTGAAGCTGATGGGAATATTAGTTAAATAAAGTTAGAAAATAATCAGTTATTACATTAATCTGTACTGAATTTCATGTCAAGGCATTCAGTAATTGTCGAGACATTTCATTTAAAACAAATGTGAGCCTCAGATAGATATTCAAACTCCAACAGGAAATCAAGTTTGAGTATCAGAAAAACACAAAGTCAGAGTATAAAAACTATTCTGTAGTAGGATAACATGGGAAAAACTGTTAAAAGCCAGAGGGATACAGAGGCTAACGCCACAAACAACAAATCTATGAACTTTATACGAACTTTGAACATATTTGCATGCTTCATTGTCGACCACAAATTGTAAATAGTTATTGTATGTTGAACTGCATCTGTCAGTAAAGGTCTGAATATCATTAAAAGAAGTGTGGAAAGAATTTCTCTTTTGTATTTGCAGGAATATTTATACAGTATCCTTGACTGTGCTGAACTACAGAGCCCCACAGAGTCACGGCAACAAAAGAGAAACATCATCTATTCTTCATCAGGTAGTTGAGTTGCTGGCAGCCGACCCCATTTCATGTTCCTCGAGATGAATGCACTGTACTCAGTCTGCTCTGCACTTAAAACAGGGGGAAATACACAAATGTTGAAATGGAGAGACAGGCGGAGGGAGCACAAATAAAGGCAGGGGATGACTGAAATGGAAAAAAGTGGAGGAGATGAGAGCGGCTGGAGTGGAGAGAGAGGGGAAAACTAAAAACAGAGAGAAATAGAGTTGGAGGCTGGTTTACTCAGAGAGAGATGGGGGGGGGAGGAAAGAGGAGAGGTAATGAGGCCAGTGACTGGCTTTACACCTCGTCTCTGTGGAAACTAATTGGGAGAGAGCTGGAGGGCACTAATTTGAGCACTCTGCTGGGTAAATGTAGTGCATCGAACTATGAAGGGTAAATCAATGTACTGCCTCTCCCTACACCTTGCTTTCTCTCTTTCTCCAACTCATACACCCCCACCCCCATCCCCATTATTGTTTCCTAATAAAAATTCCATTGACTTCAACTATGCTTGTGGGCATAAAGGTATCGACCTGAGTAGACATCACGCGTGCTGATGAGGTACAGCCTCCAAAAAAATACTTAATCATCAGGATTCAAGATCTCTCTCCAAACTGGCAACATGTCGGCATGTGGCAATGTTCCTAGTGAGCTCAGCCTTACTGTCAGGTTGTAGTACTGTATGATCGGCCAATACATTCCCCGTCGGTCTGGAGATTCATTTTCTTCCCACAGCGGCTGAGTATCAGAGGGATGTAATGATCCAAACACATCCATGCTTACTTGGAAAGTATTATGTACAGCATGTGTGTATTCTCTCCCAGGGCGGTATGCTGTCGGATAGGAGAAAAGGAAACAGAATGTATAGTTACCCCCTGTAGTGAGCCCAAGGGTGGACGAAAAAGGAGCCAGAATTTGGGAGGTCTTAAGGGGAATTATCCTCACCCTCAGGCTCGGGGATATAGCAGGCTTTTCAGCCTCACGTAAGAGAGGAGCCCTGCTCTCATCCACATACACAGCGAGATTCGACAATGTTGAAAGAAAAAAGGGAAACAAAGACTGAGCTATGCACTAGAAAGAGAAGTTTCAGTGGTTGGTTAATCATCATCAGATTTTGAAGTGCATGTACACAATTTATGTTGGCTTATTTGTCAATTCCTGGAAATATGAAACGAAAAGGACAGAAAAGTTGCTGACTGTGAGCGAGAATGCACTGCAATGAGTGATTATGTGTGTTTGTCTAACTCCACCTTTCATTGTGGAACTTGGAGGATGCTGATCTGCTCTGTTCAGCGCCATCTGCCCCCCTCTCTCTGCGACTGTGCCTTGCAGCTCGGCCCCCTGGGAAATAGCTGTGGATAAGTTATTCAATTAGAGGGGCATTATTGGCCCGCTCTCTCGGAGGACAGAGCTGATGATGCTGTGATTATACCGCTCTGCATTCCTTTATGGCTCGGCACCCCCCACCCGTCTGTGTATCTGCGCTTAGACTTCTACACGTGCACACTTTTGCAGTGTGAGTGTGTGTTCCCGGGTGTATGTGTGTTACTGCAAATCAACAAATAATTTGTAGGGTGAATGGATGTCGAGAGGATGTGGGGGTTAAAAATAGGGGACTATCAGAGATGCTTGGGTGATTTCAAATGAGCCCATCTAGGTTTCAATTGAAAAACACACTCACACAACACATATGGGCTGACCACACATCGTCTTGAAGAGGATGCAGACGTGCCCCTTCTGAGTGACTAATCAGTGTGAGATGCAGTGTATCAACAACTCCCACTGACTTTCATTTATCAGTTCCCTTATTGCAGCAAATATCTAAGTTACAGTAGTGAATTGTCATCATGATTTCCTGATAATAGAGAGCAATCGTTACCACTTGACCATGACTTTTTCAGATTGATACGGGAGTCAGGTGATTTCTTTTGTTACCAATATTCTGGTCAGCACGAGAAAAACACACCGTTTGAGACAAAGAAATGGAAGGAGGGACATCTCAGCAGGCCAACACAGAGGGCCCACACACCCAAATCCAAACACATTCCCTCTCTGTGGACCAGTGAGGTGGTCTTTAAAGTGCTGCCATGATGGGTCTGCCCTATCTGCCCAGTGCAGACCCACAGATGCCCTCCCAGGGGGACAGGCTAGAGGGGAGCAGGGCAGCAGGCCTGGAGCCTCATCTGCTCTGCCCAGAATACAAATAGGTCAGTGTGTGGTGGGAGAGGAGGGGCAAAGGGAGGGACACACACACACACTGACCATGAACAAGAAGGGGTCCTGCCAGCTGAATTCCTCCATTGGCCATGATGGGAAGGGCCATCTGGTATCAATGTGGGGAAGTCAAGCAAGCTTGTGAGAGCACACACATTCAACCCCCTCCCCACCCACCCACACACCCACACACACACACAGCAGCCATGATTTTGAATCTCTGAGCGATTCGGTGGTCAGCACCTGAACATCATGTCGGTGACCTTTTGAACCATTCAACTTAGATACGCTAAGCTTGCAGCTGTCTGTTGCTTGACTAATGCAAATGCCATGTCCACTTCATGAAAACATCCTTCTAAAGGCATATGGCGCATTTTTGCTTGTTTTTTATTAATTATTCATTCACCATCTTCTTATTAAAACCATAGAAATGCAGTCAAATTTTAACAAAATGTTAAAGAGAGAGAGCATTGATTGAAAGATCTCTTACACTTTTACTTATTATAACAGACCAAACTAGACTGTAATTCATCCAAATCATTATCAGTGCAATTATACTGTATTTCAAATTAGATTAGTTTAGTGTATATAGCTTTTTCAAGATGAAAACCCCCTGAGACAGAAACTTGGAGCCTCTACAAAGACTCTTTACCCCCTTAGATTGCAATTCCAAACACCCCTGGACAATGTTTAATCCCTGTTTTGACCCTGCTTTTATGACTGCAGTTTAATGTATTTTTTGCAGTTCTGTGCTGAATCTTTCAGATTTCTCCTGTTTTGGAAATTCCTGGAAGTAAGAAAAACTTTAGCTGAGGTAAAAATAGACATTGTTTTGCTGTGATGTAATCCCATGGCTGTATTCTAAAGTTTTATTTCTGCTGCCGGTGCAGGCTCAACATATCGCTGAAAAGAGAAACTGATTTATTTTGGCTTAAAATCAAAACCCCGGCCTGATGAGGGAAGGCTTGCACAGAGTAAATCAAGTAGAAAATAAGCAGGGTTGAATTATTTTCAAAAGCCAGCATGCTATAAAGCCGGAGCAGGCCCGTGGCAGCGGCTCATGAAAAGAAAACAATTCTGGGTTTTCCATCATACAGTTCTTGTTCTTGATATCAGCACCTCTATAGATACATAAACTTTCAGAAGGACACCAAGAGCTTTGCACCATCATGCTGCAAAAGTGATTAGTGTAAAGTGTGTCTATGTGTGTCTTTGTCTTACAGTGTCTTTTCTGCTTCACTGCAATTTTTGCACATATAACAAATAATAAAACATAGCTTAACTATAGAAGACCCGTGCTGTACAGTATATCTGCCAGCTGCAATGCATGAGCAAATGAGAGTTGAAGAGGTCTAGATAAGCACTGCTGTACGTGTACTTGTCGGTGTTTGAGACACTAAACTACAAGTTACAGAGATGGATCTGGAAATGAACCTTCAAAATCACATTAACAGCGAGCTTGGAAGAAGGAATTGATTTGTCTCCCAGACATTCACATCCTCTCAGTGAGGCGCAGCAATTGAAATTATTACGACTTGAGCCTTCCCTCCTGCACTTGCATTAGCGAGATAAGTTCTGTACCATAGCTCGCAAATATCTCAAGCATCCTTGTCTCCACCCACCACAGTCTTACGTCTGGAAGAAAAAAATCATTTGTTGTGCAGCAATCTGTGTCTTTTTGATTAGCACCCCCATTCTACTTCCTTGGCATGCCCCCGCCTCACCTCTCTTTCTTCCTCCTTCTCCCTCTATGCACATCCATCTCTATGATTATTTAAACGGGTGCCAGAAAAACACTGTGACCCGTCTAATTTGGGCTGTGTGAGAGCGTAGAGAGGAGAGAGGGGCCCTGCGATTTTCCACACTCCCTTTTACTGAGCGGGGAAGTGGCGGGTGAGAGAGAAGCTGTTGCCATGGCTACCTGCTGGCAGCTTCTGTCCTTGTGTTTGGAGAGCACTGGCTGTTCCCTCTCTACCCAACGCCTGGGAGGGAGTGGAGGGAGGTGAGGGAGAAGGAGGTGAGGGGAGGAAGGAGGTGAGGGGGTAGAATCTAGGAGGGGTTGTGCTGCCGAAGGGGAACAACACGAGGTCTCGTCGTCCACAAAACCAAAGGGCTGCTGGCTGGGAAAAGAGCAACAAAAGAGCAACACAGAGGGCTCTAGTGGCTGCTACACACACACACACACACACCAGTGCTGATGACAGGCTTGACAGCAGTGGGGGGGATGTGGAGGAGTGGCAGTGGATAATTGCTCCAATGCTGTTATACAATTCAGGTGTCTCCATTGCCATGTAAGGAGGCTTATCTCTCAGCCACCGCACACTGTATGTTCTGGTTAAAACTCAGAGCAGCGCAGAGTAAACCAGAACGAACACTGATATTTTCATCATCACACCTTTACAGGTGTGGTTCAAGCTGCTGCCACCGATGCCATGGTGAACCTTCCCCACGTCAAGGTGTTGCATTTTCCCTTTGGGGTTTTGTTGGTGCCTGATATTTTTATTACAACCTCTGCCTGCGCTAACATATTCCTTGACGCACGTCTTGTGTGTACATAAGTGACTCAGGTATTTCGGGATGGCTTCAGTGTCGCAGGCTCCGCCCTGGGTCTAGCCACCCAGTAAGATGATCCAGGTAATGGATAGCTATGGAATGGACATAATACGGAGCTAGCATTTTTAAAACACACAGGTCTCCTTGTTACTTTCCTAGCTACCCTTTCATCCTCTTAAGCTGAGGGGCTATAGTTACTTTGTCAGCTAATCCAAACTATTTCCGTCTCTGTGTACCTTTTCTTTTGTCTTATCTTATTTGCAGTGTGTAAAATGTGAGAGGCTTGCTACAGGCACCCCCTTTCCCGAATGTGTTCCTACGTCTTTCAGCGTTTGCAACTTTATTGTGTGTCTCTGTATTGGTGTTAAAGTTCATCCTAGGAGTGTGTGTGTGTGAGTGTGGTATGCGTGTGCAAGAGCTTTGCGGTTGCTATTAGACACAGCACGCTGAGGCCCTGGTGGTCACGCTGAAGCCGCCTCCACCCCCACTCCCCCCCAACCCCCCTGGCAGGAGGCTGACCTTGGCAGGGCCTGACAGAGAGCTGGCCTGGAGGGGGATCCACGGAGCTCTACGCCAGCCCACTGAGCCAGCCCACTCAGTCTGTGCAGGTGTACTGACGCCTGGACAAACACACACACACACACACACTCATGCATAGCCACTAGACCAGTAGAGGCCTCCCGAGAAAGCAGATGTCTTAACGCTCCATTTCTCAGTTACCTTTCTTCTGGATTTTTCATGGTCACTCTCTTTTGATCTCCATTTTAATTGTTTCTCATTGCTGGTTCTTATTTTCTCTTCTATCTCCTTTTCATTTCTCACTATCTTACTGTATTCAAATCCCACTAAATCCCACTTCCACTGGTGTGTTTTATTTTTAATCCCAAGATCATTTCAGATATTTCAGTCTGTTCTTTCTGTCAGTTTAATGAGCCAGCCAGTGTCACAGACATACAGTGCAATCAGTTGACGACAGATGCACATGAATACTTAGGTGCATAAATGTATGTATCAATTAGTAATTTGCTCCTTATAGCTCTCTTCACCTGTGTTCATTATTATAATATCCATGTAGCAGAACATTGCATCCACTTCCATGTCCAAACCCACAGCTGGCATCATTCACTGTGGAAATTCACCAGTCGGCAAAATTCCGTTGAATTGCTGTCACTGAAGTCGCAAAGGCATTGCATCATATGAGAAGTGGACGTCTCAATCAGATGCAGCACTGGAGAAAACGCAACCTACTGGCTGTTCAATTTATTAAACTCCCGACAGGTTGTGCAACTGTATCTGTAAGTAAAAGTCAAACAGGAATAATATGGAGGTACAGTACATAAGATAGTTGATAACAATCTACACTATTTACAGAGGAATGAATGCAACTAACACATAAAAATAGCAACAAAAAAAAAAAAACCTGCCAACTCCCTGATGAAGTTGACTTCAGCTTGTGCTCCTCTGCGTCACTTAAAGGTTTGACCTTTACTGTGCAGAGCTCGACACTAGGAGCCCGCTTTCACATTAATTTACTGAAGGAGCAAAGTTTCTCTGAGCTGTCACAGGAATTGAGTGACAGGCATGATTCCCCCAAAACTCTGTCAAAAGATAGAAGATATTGTGATGACAGATGTGCAGACAGGCAAACAGGCTGGGTCCAATCCATTTTACTTCTCAGATTTGGTTCAGGAGGACAAAAAAAACCTTGATTGGTAAAGTCGAGAGCAAGCGCTTCTCATTTTGCGTATGCTGCCCTATTGTGTTGGGCGTTCACAGTGGGAAGCAAGTGGGACTACAGGGGAGGAAGAGAAGGTCCAGAGGTGAGCACTTTATTGGCTTGAAATCAGGGCTGTCCGACAGTATGAATACATATTCTTGTCTACTGTGCTTTTGACGATTTAAGTTGATTCTTCGCTTTTCTCACAGCCACGTAACGTTTTGTAAAAAGGTTTATTCACATGAATTGTATTACTCTTTCATTATTGTATTCAAATCCTATGCAAAATATTTGAAAATGAGCTACTACATTCCATTCCACAGTGTGTCCTCTACTTCAGAAGGGAAATGAAAGAAAAGGAAAGGCAAACAACATGTGTTTTTAGTGCATAAGTATTGATTATAGCATTATCTTGTGTTTCTTCTCTCCCGGTTCCCAATCCCTCCCTCCCTCCCTCCCTCTCTCCCTCCTGACTGTGCAGTAACAGGTTGTGTTTAGCTTCTCTGCTCCCTACTTCCTCGTCTGGCATTTTCTGTTCTTTCAGTCCAGAGTGTAAAGTTCAGCCAGAGACAACAGGAAGGGAGCATCACGTCGCTCCCTCGCAGCATTTCACAACACACACACACATTTTGTTTTGTTTTTTCATTTTTGCTAAGACAAATACAGGCTTCCTTTGCACAGTAAGAATGCTCGCCCCCTCAGTGTACAAATGCTGTAGCGTGTGACTAAATGATGAATGGTGTTACAATAATTTGATGAGATTGGGTCAGATGATGC
Source organism: Gadopsis marmoratus (assembly GCA_036023855.1). NCBI lineage: Eukaryota > Metazoa > Chordata > Actinopteri > Centrarchiformes > Percichthyidae > Gadopsis > Gadopsis marmoratus. The sequence continues at coordinate 28,981 of JAVQJF010045153.1, read as the reverse complement.
AAGGCAGAAGTGTGTAAAGATAATGCTCTTCTTGATGTGTCACAGCTTATTATGCCGCTCCACAAATGATCCCCCAAGACACCCACACCGTCTTTGAACGGCTTCCACCCCAGGGTGACGCATTAGCAACCTATCTGGAGTTGGTGTATCCTTCGGAGAGGTGCTTGCGTCTCAGGTGTTTAATAAGCCCTACTGGGGGCAACCGGATGAAGCTGGGAACTCCGCCCCAAACCCCCCCGATCCCCTTCAGATACCCCCCTCCCTTCTGTGACCCCTCCCTCCATGTCCCTCAGACCATCTCCCATCATCCTCCCTCATTCTTAGTCCTCTTCATGCTCTCCTCAAAAGATCTCAGTAGCTTCCTCCCCCCTTTTCCGTCCATACTCCTCCCTCTTCCACCTCCCTCGAAGCGCCTGTTTGCGCTCCACTCTGCCTGCCTTCCTTCAACACATGCCAGGACTCCTGGGGCACCAGTTACACAGCGAGGATTTCATTCGAAAGAGCTCCTCAGGACGTCATTATAAGGATCATCACCGGGCCTTATGGCTGATGTTACATTAGTGTGCCATCACACACAGAGCCTTCAAAGCGCCTAATAACAAGCAAGTCCTCTCATCATGCAAATCAGAATTTTTCCCTGAGGTTGGTAATGTCATATTGATCTGTAATTGACCATTCTCATGTATCAGTGTACTGGACACCATAAGATGAATGGCCACATCTGTAATTTGAAGTGTCTGTGGCTTTTATGCAATTGTGCAGCTTTGAGCAAATTCACTGATTGCTTGAAACAACAGGTAATTGGATAGTAGGTATGTCAGATTATGCTGAGAAGAGACTGACAGTGGAGGATGTTTGATAGTCTTTTGCAATTAAAACAACACGTTGCATTGGCTTCCATTGCAACAATGTTGCACAGGCTTGATATTCTCACACAGCTTCAGTCACATGTCACCTTCTGTTAGTCAGCAATGTGCCACTTAATTGATTTATTTGACTATACATTAACCTTTTTCTTTTGCCACATTATTTCTTTTGTTTGCAACATGTTCCTCTTCTGCTAATTCTAAGAAATCTTGTTATGAAAGGATTTGTGTACTGATTGTTCCACTACTCCAACCAAAAAATAAATAAAAAATCAGTGAGCATTTAGCTGTGTGTTCAACAGCAGTTCTGGGGTTTTTTTCTCTCCCACCCGAGAGCTGTTCCTACAGTGTGATTGCTTGGTAGGTGGCTGGGTATTGTAGTAGGTGTCATGGAAACCACACACAAAAAAGCTTTTTTGGAGGTTTGCTGACAATAGAAATTGTGTTACACAGCCTTATTTCACCCCTGTTCAATGAAAATAGGAGTGAAACTGAGGCAAAACTCTCAATTACACTCATATCAGCCATAATATAGTTTTTAAAAAATGTATGCAAGCATATAATCTTTAATGATATGTAAAATCATTGCCCATCATAAAACTCCAGATGCACTTATTAAAACTCCTTTATAAAACACCTTTAATGCAAGATTTAACCACTCTTCTAGAGCTGAATTATTTTGAAGTGTGCAATTATATCCCATTAGAATTTCCACCACGGCCAGATCATCCCTCCTCTCCATTATTCTGCCCATCCATTCATCCATTCATTCGACCAACCCCTCTTCCCATTGGATACCTAGAGCCCCTCCTATCCAGGCAGCCGCAAAATCCACTTCTTAATTCACCCGCATACAATCACCCAGCCATCCCTCGATCCAGCCTATCCAACCTTATTAAACTCGTCCTCCATCCCGTTCGTTCCATCCTCCCATCTCCACCCAACCATTTTATCCTCCATTCATTGCAAACAGAAGACATACAGTATCTGAAGTGGAACAGAATGAATATTAAGTGGGTAGCAATTGGACCAGGCTCACTGTACTACTGTAAATAGTATTTTTTTTTCTCGCTCTCTGTCTCTCTATCAAACCTGGCTCTCTCAATCATGCTTCCCGAGCTCCACGATAAAGAGTGGTATGAGCTCCATCAGCCATGCAGATGAGTCCTGCTTCCTTCACCTTAATTAGAGCTCCCAGGGGACTGGCTGTGGTCGCTGAGCAGCATCAGCCTCTCATACCGCAGAGATACCTTTCATCAAGCCGGAGAACACCAGGATGAAAACTGGGTAGAGTGGCTCAGGCACTATACAGAAGAGATGTTAAAAGCAGCCATTATGTTACTGCATGTTATTCTGAAGAGAAACAGAGAGGAGCCATATAGTAGCTCTATTATTCATACGAACTTATTCATACAAATGATCAAATACAAATATGGTGAGAAGTTTGGAGTTCAGCCTGTTAGAGCTGAAACGAGTTGATTTGTTGATTAGTCAATCAACAGAAAATCAATCTGCCATTTTGATAATCCATTGATTGGTTTGGGTCATTTTATGATGCAAAAATGCCCAAAATTCACTGGTTCCAGCTTCTCGAATGTGAATATTTGCTGTTTTTCTAAAGACTTCTAGAAAAGTAAATTGAATATCTTTGGGTTTAGGATCACGGTCAAACAAAACAAGCATAACAACTTTGATGCACTGTTTGTGCTATTCTCTGACATTTCAACCAAACCGACCAAACTATTAATTAATCAGATCTGATATTAATAATCAGTAATAAAAATGACATCACCCTAATACATGTGCATATATTGATTATTTCATGTTGTGTACGGTGTGTGATGTAAACACGGGTGTAAAATAAAAACCACTAGAGCTATTCTAATGCCTGAAAGATATATGTCATATATGTATTTGACGTATTTTTAAATCAAATTATTTTTCCAATAATATTTCAAAAATATTAATGTCAGGGCTGCAACTGCTGCTATTTTCATGATCGATTTATCAGCCAGCTATTTTCCCAATTAACTGATTAATCGTTTGGCCTATAAACCTCCAGCAAACTTTGCAGACTGTTTCTGCTTTTGTTTCTGTTCGACCGTCTGTCTAAAATCCAAATATGTTCAGACTGTAATATATAATTATCCAAAGAGTTTCCAAGTAATTTTCTGATCGACGATCGGACTGTAATCAGCGAGTCCTCATCAAAACACCTTTAAAAAAAAATATATATATTTTTTTTAACTACGTTTACAGTATCGAACAAAAACATCCGGGATCCCAAGTAAAGAAGAACAAGCAATTATCACATTATTCCTGTTAATTATAAAAAAAACAAAAAACCCCAACAACTATCAGAGCAGAGTTAGAATAATGACCTGTTCACGTGCACCTTTCCTCTCCGTCCCCTTTAAACGGGGAGGTGCTCCGGTGCCCCCCCCCCCAGCCCGGAGCTCCGGGGGGGCAGTCAGGGGTTTCGGGCTGGCTGAGAGCGGACGCGTCGGAAACCTCCCCGGAGGGGCCCCGTGTAATTCGATGCATGCTGTTAAAGCTTAGAGTATATTGTCTTCCCTTTGCTTATGAAGCCTCCACCCACCGGCCCACCCTACATTTAGCGGATCATGTGACTCGGGGTAAGTCATTTGCAAGTACAACTGTTCTCTGTGCGCTTCCCATTCATTTCCTGAGAACTGCCTGAGCCGAGCAGCTGAGAGGCAGAAGGGGAGGGAGCTGCTCACTCACATGCACTTACACTCTCACACACGCACGCACGCACACACACACACGCACACACACACGCACACACACACACACACACACACACACACACACACACACACACACACAGAGTGAGAGGAGAGGAGAGGAGAGGAGGAGAGGAGACAGAGAGGACTGTAGAAAAGAACAGTCTCCTAGTCTCCACAGCTCTGCAGCTTCTGACAAGGTCTGTGCATTTTCTTTCGTCCTGCTCTTCTTGCTGGCTGCTGCTGTGCGCTTGGTTTGTCACGTTGCTGGGCTTTGTGCTTGTGTTCGCTGCGTCTCCGTCAGCTGTCACTCCTCTGTCAGAGCAGATGACAGCTCGGATCACCTATGGCATTGTGTTTGGTGTCTGTCAGCAGGGCAAGACAAGAGCCCCCCTGCATGGTGCTGACTGGACATGTAACCCGTATTCCCAATGTAAATTCACGAGCTGTCATGACAACGGAGAGATAGATAGATAAATAAATTAGTAAGTGATTATACACTTGCAAGGACCACGGGCACGAGCAGCATCCTGACTTCACAGTGCCGGCACCCGTTGTGAAATCTCTTAATGTCTCACTTATTTACCTCTAAAGCAACTTCCGCACATGTCATCTTAGCTGAGTAGCAGTGTTGTTGAACGTCACTGAGCGTCTCTGTGGGAAATATAAGAGAAGTGAAGTGAGACAGCACCGCGCCAAACTCCCTCTCAGCACTTCTCAGTGGGAAAAAGTTTTGCTGCTTGTCAAGAGTTTTGTGCATGCCTTAAGAGAGCTGTGTGTGGGTGTGGGTGTGCATTTCTGCGATGCATTGTGGTGTGTGGTGTGTGTGTGTGTGTGTGTGTGAGAGAGAGAGAGGCAGGCTACCGTTGCTTGCTGTAGCAGCTTAGAGACAGAAACGAGGCTGTTAGCAACGGGTTAAACATTAGGAGGCTCGGGTAGCGGAGGAAGGACACTGGGGGGGGGGGGGGAGGTGTGGGTGTGTGTGCGTGTGTGTGTGTGGGAGTGTTGCAAGGGTGGTGTCTTGGATGTCATCGGCAGCGCTCTCACTTCCAGGGTAATAGTCATTGGTATTGATGGGTGGCTGTCAGAGAGGCAGAGAGCCACCAGGTTGGGGAGAGTGGCCGGGGGCTGGCCCTTGGCTGTTATTTTCAATTACAGGGGACCAGGGCAGAGCTGACAGCAAAGGCATTTGTACATCCAGCAAGGGGGAGGAGGTGTGTGTGTGTGTGTGTGTTTGATGGGGGGGGGTAGATGAGGGGAGCGTGAGGGCGGGAGCAAGGGAGAGCAGGAGGGAGGGAGAAGAGTGGGAGGGGGATGAGACTCTGGCCTCTGCGCCTGGGTTTGATGTGGAAACTGAGCACTGACCTCTGTGACTTTACCCCCACGTTACCTTTAACTGTGTGACAGTGGTAGGGTGTGTGTTTGTGGGGTGTCATCCACAAAAATAAAAAAGGAGGGAGGTCGGGTCGTGTGTGTGTGTGTGTGCGGGTGTGGATGAGACCCCCTGCAGCTCACGGATGTTCAGCGAGGGAGATTAGTGCCCATTTAAACTCTCACTTAAATCCATTTACAAAGGGGCCTTCTGCCTGTGCATGAATAAGCAGGCTGCTATTACCACACATGTAGAGAAGACTATGCACACTGTGCAACAGCGATGAAAAATCATATTGGAGCTCTGAAACCGGCAACACACGAATGTTTTTTTTGCGATTGATGACCAAATCAATAAAGGTTGTTATTAGGAGAGGTGATATTACCTGAAAATGACATCACGTTTCTGCAGGGTGTTTTTGCAACAACAATATTCATGACCATATGATAAAGTGCTGAAGAGTACTTTAATGTCAACTGCTGCAACGCCGAACCCCATGTCTGCGGTCGAGGTGTCGTAGTCAGCACGAGGTGGTAGTGTAGCTGATGTTAGGGGCGTTCAGTACATGTACGAACAAATGTTTAACACTGAATCTTCAAACTTAACTGATCATACTGATTCACTAAACGATATATTGAGTCACTAATTGAATCAGTGGCTTTTAGTAGTGAATCTCCCCTCACTTGTGACTGAAACACACCCTACCACTGTCACACAGTTACATCCTGGTTAGGAGCATACTGGAAGACCACAAAAGCCACAGAAGCAATGTTTATTTTGTACTGAACTGAGCATAACGGCCTGAACCAGCAACAGAGCCAGCAAAAACTGTACGTACCACTGAGCTGGAGACTGAATCAGCACTGAACATTGCGGCGGTGTGAATGGTGATGTGCTCACTCACTGATGTATACTAAAGTTCAGTGAAACAATGATGCAACTGGTTAGCTTTGAAAACAGTGAACAAAATACATAGTCAGTGACTTTGATTTGTAATTCCCTCCTCTAGCTGCTTTCCTCTCACAGCATTTTCCGTACAGTTTATTTAGCAAGTCGTTTTAAGTCGCCCCTTTTTTCAAATGTTTGGATTGGCACCTTTAGCAAAACTAAACTTTGTATTTTGTACAAAAAGTGCTCCAAAATGCTCCAAAATAAGTTGCTTGTCCATGCCTTCTAGAACAACATATTCCTAAGTTTTTTTTATCTATTGGCAGGACGATGCTATGGTTACGGTTTGGTTGGGTTTATGCACAAGAACGACTTGGTTAGGTTTAAGAGAAGACCGTGGTTTGATTTAAAACTACTACTACCACTAGGTTAAGGTTAGGAAACAATTCTGCTAATTGAAACTAATTGATTGTCAGTAGAAGATGGGAAGCGAATTGCAGTCCCTCGTGTCCGACGGTCATCAACAGCCTTAATTCCTACAAGGCTTCGTCACTTGAAAGCAAAGGGCCGCTTTTGGGTTTTTACTGAAATGATTGATGCTGTTGTTTTTCTTGGGTGGACAGTCTCAATAATTCGGCATGCTGGGATGCACCAATGTAAGTTTGTCTGTTTTGGTGTTCTCTCCACACATGGCTCTCCTTGTACTCAAACAGGTGCTTCAGGTTGAGACACATCTTGCTGCTTCAGCAATGTTGTTAACCATATGGATGTTATCATGGACAATATGACAATAGTTTCCCCCCAAAACCGCATCAAACTGCTACTGCCACTCTGGTTCCTTCAATCGCTCAACCCCCCAGCGCAGACACGGTCCAAGGGCTTACGATAGAGATCAGTGCAGGTTGGGGGACTCAATTAAAAAGCCAATCACCAACGGATAGACTCTGTCTGTCCATCAGCACTGCTCTGCCCGGTGCATTTAATTGCGCGGCAGGATTCCCCCAATAAACGCATCATCTGTCTGCCACAGATCACAGCACATAAAATTGAGCGTGCGTTGACAGATTGAATCTTTCGGGAAGATGTGCCGTGCTCTAATATGTGCAATCTAACAACGTGTACGCTCGCTGTCGTATTCAGGGAGATGTGAAATTCCCTGTATTACCCCTAATCAGCTGGGTTAACTGCTGAGATATTGACGAACTGCTGTATCATTGATCCAGGTTGGCGTTACGGAGTGTATCGTCATTGATTGCAGATAGACTGCAGTGCACTATAAAGCTGGATTTATTTGGATCCCCCAGGTGAAAGCCACGGCCAAAGAGGAGTGAGGCAGATTATAGTGGCCGGGTATGCTAAAGGTGCATTGTGGGATATCCTGTGGCAAATGGTCACAGCGGTGGCGTTGCATCAAACTCGGATTTTCGGCCACAGGAGACCCTGACGCGCATGCGCACACGCACACGCACACGCACACACACACACACACACACACCCCCCCCCATTGGCTCTTACAATAGACTATTATGCCAAGTAAATGCATCTGCAATGTGTGAGACAGACTGCACCCAAATAGATGGGTGATTTTGTATATTGATAGATGTACCTGTTCACAAAAGCTGACTAACACGACCGGACACAAAGGTCACGGGTAGAGAGTGTTGAACACTGTCGTTTCACTCTGAATAGCAAGACATGTGCTGGTAGTTACTTCCTGTGCGTGCAATAAGAATAAATATTACTAGGTGATGGCTCTGAGCTGAACTCCCCGTGCTGTTATTTCATCATGTCAGAAGATGACAAAATGTTCTCTCTCTCCCTTTGCGATTTCTCTTGTGGATTCAAACTTTGACCCCCCCCCGCCCCCCCCACCACCCCCCAGTGTCCAGCCCACATTTGTTTACCAAAATTGAGTTAAGGGTGTACATGGAGTGCTGGAGCATGTGTGTTTTGTGACTCAGAGAGAGAGACAGGGAGCGAGAGAGAGAGAGAGAGATCACGGAAAGTATTGCACAACAGCCAGTGACTCTGAGGTTGATAGTCTAAATAGTGAACACAAACAGAAAGAACTACAATGTAACATGGGTGATTACAGCTTGTCAAACATCACTGTGAGTATTTTGAATGTTTTCTGCATTGCTCTGTTAAATACTTATAAGGAGCCTGTTATAGTTTGAAGCCTCTCCAGAGCAACCAAGCTTATCTTCTGATTGAAAGAAAAGCTGCCACCAAACAACAAACAGACTTAAGGTAGGCCGAATTTAGGATGATGTTGCCTGACTAGCGCGTTGATCCAAGTTTTTTTTTCTTTTCTTTTTTCTAGTAATGACACCATCTCTAGAGTAGCACACTCAGTGCTTACTGGAAGTGACTCATTTAGCAGATCCTGCCACCAGACTGTGATTTACGGTTGCTCGACCTGCTTCCATGGCTAGGACGCAAAGGTATGTCAACGGAAGGCCCGTCTATCTGCGGTGATGTTTCCCCTTTTAAACTAGAGTCTACTGTACTTGGACCAAATATGGTTGGTGAACAGGGGGAAGGAGACAAGGAAGGAAGCCAAGAAAAGTGGATGGAGGAGCTTTTCAAAGTCAGCATTTTCTGAGCGTTTTGGACCCTTTTCTGAGCTGCCTTTACAAGAAGCGTTTCCCTTTATTGAATCTTTGGGGAACTGCATGTCTCTTGCCTCAGTGCGGATGGTTTCAGCAGACGTGCGTAAGGATGCTGCACGGACCACTGTGAACTTTGTTTCCCGTTGTACGGTAGGTCATCTGTTGGGAGAGGAAATTATGCAAACAACATGTGGAATCCATTTGGGGTGCCCGTGGCATTCCACAGGTTCTTTGGCTTTAACACAACCGAATGTAGGCTCATGCTATGGACCATAGCTCCTCTCAATGAACTGCTTCAACCCAGGTATCAACATGGCACAGCATCAGTTGAAAAAGGGAGGAAAACTAATCAAAGTGAAGGCGTGAGCAGATGAGTGATAGAGGTAAACACAGCTGCTGGCTTTTATTGAGTGGAGTTGGAGAGCTGGAATGGGTCAGACCGAGGGGGGGAAAAAACTTGTGATTGAAAATAACAGCGCACGCATTTGGTGTAACAAGTGTCAGTGTGCAATGTTGTGGTTGGTCTGTTTATTGTCTGTTTCTGTGTGCCGTGCGTTGGGCTGGATTCGGCTGTGTCAGCACAAAGTGGCGTTGGCTAGGGTAGGCACTTTGTGATGCTGCATCAAGAGGACTCTGCAAGACTGTTAAAAACGCTAAGTGAAATGCACGCGTGTCTGCGTATATTCCTGCACGCTGCACTTTGTTTGTATGACATGATGATGGCGAGCGAGAAAACAAGGGCACAGGTTGGAAAGTGAAAAATAAGAGTGTGCGAGCTGACATTACTTCCATGTGCCTTTTTTACGGTGGATACTGTAGATGAGTCAGTGTATTGGTGCCTCTGCATGCTCGCATTGTAGTACAGGTTATTGTTAAACGTCTAGGTTGATCTTTGAGAGTGCACGTGAGTGCACATGTGCTGGGATGCACTCAGCAGACAGGCCATTGTGAGAAGTATGTACACACTGCATACGTTGGAGGAAGGGGGATCGCGCACACACACATTCAGGCATACATGTTGTAATGCAAGTGCACACACACACACACATACACTATCAGAGCCTAGGGGGATAAAAGGCAGTAGCCTACTCAAAGATCCCCCCCCCCATTAGGACAGGAGTGTATGTGGGTGGTTGGTGAGTGGGAAGGATGCAGGTTATTGTGAGGATGCTAATGTAATGCATCCCAACCCCCTGTTAGGACAAAATATTTGAGCAGGGTTTCACTCTGACCCTCTGCTCCAGCACATAGAAACCAGCTAGAACCTTTGCATGAGAGGAGCAATGACTGGGTGTCGTGATTCACTTGCTTATACCATAACAGACTGTCTAAAGACTATTAAAGCATTCATAAAAAAAAAAATATATATATATATATATTCACAGGTTTTCCAGTATTTCATTTACTGTGAATTCTGTACAAGACTGTGCCCGCGATGCACCTCTGTCGGTCTGAGGTGATTATTAAGTACTGCAGTGTGGCCACCTCAACCTAGGACCTGTGCACTGAGAGAAAATAAGAGATGAGAACAGAGTCACTGAGTGCATTTTTTTATTGATTCACTGGCGCTAACCTCTTTTTCTCTGTCTCCCTCTCTCTCTCTCTCGTGCACTCGTACAGTATAGCCCTACAGTGTGTATACCTCACCATAAACACGCAGGGAGTATTGCAGCGTCTTGAAAGGTCGCGCCAATTACTCCACACGTTTATCCTGGTTCGCTCGCCTCCACCTCCCCCTCCTTTGGTACAAGTGAGGTTTTTATGTCAGGCTATTTTAGATGCACAGCCACTGACCCTGCTGCATTTACTGAGGGGTGTGTGTGTGTGAAGGGTGTTCTAGAGAGGTCACCTGATTATGTTGAAGCAAGAAGACCTCATAGTGTTTTGGCTCTTTAGGAGCTGCTTTTGCTTGCATCTGTTTATGGTTTCTTTAGCGCCCTCAGACAGGATATTTGACTTATTCTTTCTCATGATTACATCAAAATGGTCTTTGATTCGAAATAAACTGTCTAGGATGGTGTCACAAATTGCTTTGACTTCTAAGTCGGAGCTCACTTGAATAATGCCACCTCACTTTAGCGCTGTCACGGTCACAGCTTGTTTAGCTGTTTCTGTGCTGCATTTGAGGCACATGATGCAAGAGGATGTCAGACTCTTCTGTTTACCTCTCTCTGGAGCACTGTGGAGGAGTGTGTATGTGTGTGTGTTTTTGGTTTGTGCATGTAGGTGGGCGTGGGTGGCTGTTTGTGTTGAATGGGCATCTTTATTCTTCTTTCATGAGCAGTGCTGCAAAATTTGAGAGACAGAGTTGTGTGTGTCTGTCTCTTAATGTAAGATAAGTATGGTTCATTGCGGGTGCAGGCAGAGGTCACAAGGTTTGTAGGTTTGTGTGTGTGTGTGTGTCATAGCCAGATTGTAGAACAGTGCAGGGGCTCAGGAAGTGAGCTCTATAAAAAAGTGCATTTGACACACAGATGGAGACACAGACAAACCAGACAGCGACTGACTCCTCTTTTCGCTTTGAGTATTTCCTCTCAGAATAAGCAGCTTCTTCATTTCCCACAGTTTCACAAGACCTTAGAAGGGGCGGAGGTGGTATTGGCGGAGGTGGAGCGCTTTCACAAAGACAAAAAGTCACAGAAGAATCAGAAAATTCACAAAAGATTTCCCTTTTGTCCTATTAAAACCTGATATTTTAGACAGGCTATTAAAGAAATGCAAGGTGTTGTTTTTTTGTCCTAGCATTCGACATATTAAAGAGACACTAGAGATGTATCTCGTTAAAGTATTTAATACTGAAGCAACATATATATTTAACTGTCATCTGCTTGGTTTGAATGTGTGTGATTGGGCTGACTTTTTTAAAGTGTGTGCTAATGACAGTATGTGACTTTTTCTTTTAATTGTTCAGAGTGTTCAGATGTGTTTCAGCTTACTGTTTGATCACCTTTTATAAAAAAAAAACAAAAAAAACAGTACATTGGCTTTCTTGTGTAAACACACTGACACAGTTGTGATGCTGTGTATGTAGCGTCCGCTCAGCAAAGTGTTCCTACAAATTATTTTCGTGTGCGCTGGTGAAGCCAGTGGAGCTGCATCCGGCGACCTCATCCCCCTCATCCCGAAAGGATTACTGACACAGGATCCCCCCCTGCCCCTGGCAGAAATAGCAAGGACCCAAGGGCAATCCACCAGAATATGGGAACTTCCGTGGACCTCACTAGTGCAAATGTGTGTGTGTGTGTGTGTGTGTGTTGTCTGTGTATTTACATGGATATCAACTCTCTACAAATGGAGCTGGTGTTCCTCCCAGGTGCTACGCTGCCTAGCTCAGACAAACAAGAATACGAGTTCACTGGTCTTTGTCACACGCACACACACACACACACACATCAACACGAATTGCGTACCCCTGACTCATCTGACTCTTCAGCTCCTGCTGTAGATAGAATTTACTTTATATTAAACTGTATGATGTATATGAAAGCACATTTTCTTATGAGATGTGTACAGGAACTTACACAATGAGATCATTGTGCAGGGTTAAAAAAACACCAAACAATTGGCATTCCACATTGTTGCTGAGCCCATTTCCACATACAGAGCGCGTATCAAACCCCCTGAACCCAGGCTCATTTAGCCTTGCCCTATTCTGCATCGCACAAAGAACACCTTTTTGATTTAAATAACTTTTCTGTCCACTATAAAATAGACCGTTTCAAACTTTAAAAGCAAAGCTCTATAATCTATGAAGAGTCCCACTATTTCTGTTTTTCTAAACTGGGTCACAAGTGTGCATTTTTCGAGGTTTCACCACAATGCAACTTGATTTGTATTCTGACGTACAGATCAATACTCACCCACTGCCGTCTCCATTCAGCCTGTGCAAATGGTTTTAGTGTCCATCTTTGGTTCTGTCTCAGTCTATTCTCCTCCGTAGCTTTGGTTTTAGAAATGTGTATTTTTTCCTGTACATGGCATTTTGTCGATAATATCCTCCCCACAGCCAGCTTTAAGAGTGGACATGCAGTCTTGGAGTATTTTGTTGCTCGTAACGGGCTCTTTAAATAAAATGATCCTTTTTTAATGTGTTTACCGTGCCGCCGAGTTTTGTGACGTCAAGAAATTGAACCATTTAGATGGTCTTTGAATGGCAGGCAACGTGTGAGTGCAGTAGGGAGCCCAGTCTTTCATAGTATCAGACAGATAGAGAATGACATTCAGTTTAAATTGCTGGGACCTGATAAGCTCCCCAAGATTGGCTGTGTGTCCCAGAGAAAACATCCAACATATGAAAGTGTATTCTGTCTAATAATAGCTGTGTTCATGAAGAAAGCTGTGTTTTCCCTCTGTGGAACTGATTTATTCCCAGAGGAAAAGGGCAGGGTGTTTTGAGGTAAAGTGCATCAGTTGAGTGCATCTCTAAGGAGTTTTTAACCCTAAAGGGAACTTTGTTTTCAAAGGGTAGTGCATATAAACTGTGGTTTAATGCCATTGTGCTCGTCGGGGGTTAGAGATGCCCATGCCTCTATGAGCAGCGAGGTAGCAGCACTCTGCTCTCTTGAGCCCCGTTCAAATATGTCCCAGAAGCATCCAAAAGACTTTGCTTGCTGCTCCTGCCAAGGAAAATACGGCTTATGAAATGGAAATTCTGAGACCATTCACAGAGTGCCAGGAATGATTAGAAAAAAAGGGCTATGTCCATCTCAGTACATCCAGGAGTGAAGTCTGAGGGAAAACACACATCCCCAACTTGCTCACACACACACACACACACACAAGAAACAGCGCTGTTTACCTGATATGTGCTGTTTTTAAAGGGGAATTCCACCATTTGTGTACATAAAGGTCAGTCACCTCGTCATGGGGAGTACTGCCTGTGCAAACTGTTGTTTTGTATTTTTTGTGGCCGTGGAGGGAGTTTTGTCAACTCTGACAAAATAAGCCGTGATGATGTCATCAAAGGTTGGAGACAAAGGTTGGCACTTAGGGTCTAATATGATAAAAAAAATAGTATTGCTTGCATTATGGGAAATGTAGGATCCAGTGTGTTTGGAGTTTGACCCATACTAAGGACTAACGGTCAGGACACCTCACATTTGATTTTGAGACACTTTGATCTGACTCTATGGAAGTGCAATATTAAATTGCTGGAATGCACATTTTCTAAGATATAAACACTCACAGTTAAGCTCATCTTTAGGAATCACACTGTGGGAGCTGAAGTCAGCTAACTTCATTAGGAAAAGCATTTCAGTACTTGATCTACTCGGTCAAGTTTAAAGGGTACTTAACCAAAATGTTGTAAAACCTTATTTTTATGTCTTATGAAGATGATTATCACCCCCCTATGTTTGGGCATTTAATATTAGGACAAGCTAACGGGCATCCAAGCTAGATAACCTTCAGCAGGACTTTAGCATTTATCTGATCAGGATCAGGTTTATATGATGTTACTTTTCTCTAATATGATTAAATTTACTGCCTTATTATATAAAAATAGATTTTTTTAATTACAGAGACAGGTCAGAAAAAGCCGGCAAATTAGCTTTTGTTAAGGCTAGTGGTTTGGTTTTTGCCTCTGCTTTACTATTCCTCCTTAAAAATCTCCCATTTCTGTGGCCTAATAGTTTTATACAGTTAAACAGATGTCAAAAAGTGAGATTCTGATTTTGACTAAATATGTAGTTTTTATGCCTTTTTGGCTTTGTAGCGGCAGCACTAACCTCTGTGGGTTGACGGTTCAAGTCTGTTGAACCTTTGACTACAGCAAGTGCTGTTATTTGCCTGGGTGCAGTTACTCTTTAAGTAGTAACTCTGCAGGGAACCATTTAAATGGGCTCTCAAGACCAGAATGAGGCCAACAAGATGAGGTCATAAACAGACACAGCTTAACATGAAGCAGACTGAGGTTGAGATTGAAAATCAGCTTTGATTCAGATGTGGCTCTATTGTGTCTACACTGCTACAAACAAGATAAATGATTCTCACCAAACATATATTAGACCTTTTATTTTCCAGGGTCTACAGAAGTGTCACTCAGCCAATTCGCTTTTCTCGCAAGCGTTGTGTTTGTCACCTGTCTAATGAGCATGAACCTAGTCAGCGTTCACTAAACGTTGCTGCACTGAGTGACTGAGAGCAGAGGAAGCAGGGTGTGCTGGTGAGCTAATAGCTGTAGGCTGGTTATCAGACCAGTGTGTCACATCGGGGTGTCCAGGGGCACAGAAAAGGGAAGTGAGTGGTGGCAAAGAGGCCAGTGGCACATAATACAGGCAACACACAGGAAATGCTCACTTCACATCACCTACAGCTGTCCGTCTTGTGCATTTGCAGATGCAGCACTAGTTAATGATTTGTTTCTGATTTGCAACATTTGGAAATGTTTTTTCTTGCTGTCTCCCTCTCTTGCTTTCCCTTCTCCTTTCTCTCTTCTGTTTGGTAGGGGACCGGGTGGGAGGGAGTCTGTTGGCATTCTTGCACCGTGTGCTTTGCGCTCGACCGGGCCTTGGCTTGGGTCCATATCCCCTCTCTACCCTCTCTCGCTTCTCTGACTCCCGCCCCTCCTCCTCCCCACTAAACCCCCCCCCCCCTTCCCTCAACCTCCTCAACTCCCGTTGGTCGCTTCCCTAAACGCTGCGCCTGCCAGCAACTCTGCGCTCTTCAACAAACCTCCACCCTCACTTCTCTTGCTATCACCTTCCTTAACACTTACTCATGTATCTCCCATAATTCAGTGCCCCCTTCCCTTCCCCACCGCCCTTTTCCATCTCTCCTCCACTCCCGCCCACGGCAGCAGGTCCAGCCTCTGTGACACAGATGCACCCAGTTGCTCTGGGCGCTCGACATGGGAGTGAAGCATTGGCGGGCCCGTCTGTTACACTGTGTTTCAGGGTGTGTGGCGTTCCTGTGTATGTGTGTATGTGTGTAAGTATGTGTGCATGAGAGAGTGAGAGAGAGCGAGAGAAGAGATGATATATATATATATATATATATATATATACATAGCCAGATACTAAATTTGGTTTCATGAGTTTGTTTAAGCTTAACTTTCATTTAAACAAAAAAATGTGTTCCACTGCTGTCTGAGCAGCCACCTAGAGACGGCATTAAGCAGGATCTGTCTGCACACACACATGCACTGAGAGAACATGACGTCACAGTAAGGGTACATAGAGCTAGAAGACGCGTCATGAATGAGCCGCAGACACTGGGCTTGTCAGAATTTTTATGTTTTACTTTGAAATCTTTTGGGTGTTATATGTTGCCTGTGTGTGCGAACATCTGCACATGTGTATAAACGCCACTATGAGGTCAACATTTGTTCTCCGAAAGTCAGACGATTTCTCTGCACCTGTAATTAATTCACCTAGTCTGTTCAGGGTTGGTTTGCCTGGGCTTTATCCCTCCACTCCAGCTAGTTGCTTTCGCCTCTGTCAGCACAGAGCTGATAGCCATCAGCGAACTCGCAGACAGTGGACCTGAGGTCATAGATGCGGCAGTGTGGTGGGAGTTTCAGTTCATACTTTGAAATGCATTAACGGACACACAAATACGCAATAGAAAAGCAAAGAGAGCAACAGAGACTGGAATATGTACAATTCGAGCATTTTTGCTTCTAGGACTGGCCTCAAGCTTCACCTGCTCCCTTTGCCTCATTTTTTTTTTTATTTGAAGGGATTTTGGTGGGGACGGAAGGGCAGGTAGGAGAGAGAAATGAGATGCCTCAACACTCCACTGCTCTCCACTCTCCATCCAACTCCCCCTCACACCTGGGATGGCCATTTCATTTCAGAGTGCAGCAAATGGAAAGGTGATCTTAATCTACCCTGTTTCCCTCTAACCCCCCTCCCTCTCTCAATCTCCCACACACAGAGCCTCATATGGCTGATGGACAGCACACTGCTGGTTGCCTAAGCCTGCCGCCAGCAGATCAAATTTAGTGATGGAGAATGCTGGATACACATTGGTTTATTACCTTGAACAAATTCTCTTCCATTTCACACTCAATCTTTGTTCATATTGTTATCTTTTTGGTTTGTGCTCCTGAAGTACTAACTGGCAGACATTATCCTTAAATGGGAGCAAAAGCAGTTGACAGCTGACTTCGGTCAAAGTACTTTGATGTGATCTCTTCGATGCACAGCGCCCCTCTGTTTGCTCATTACTCAGTGTTAGGTCTCTTCCACTGCTTGTTAGCTCTTTGGTCAGAGTCACAAGCAGAGGTATGCTGTGGTTATTGATTTCCTATAAATTGCCTGCTGCAGGCCAATTCATTAGGAAGGTGATCACAAACCACTGGATTAACTGGAGGCACATTGGGAACGGTTGTAGATTTCAAGACATGCCTGATTCTGACTGTGCCATGTTGTGTAAAATTGAAAGTTTTTAGTTTTTTTTCCTTATCACTAACGGGAGCACAGGAGCGTGCACATTTAGCATAGAGAACAAATAAATTTGGATCAGGTCAACTTTTGTGAGGCTCAGAAAAAGAGCCTTTTCAAGAAATGAAAAGTCGCCCGATGAGAAAATCAAGATTTTATCTGAAGTGACTCCTTCTGAAAAAAAGAAATTCTCTGAAGGAGAAAATGTTCCTGCCAGAATGATGGTCATCTTGAGGAAAACAAACCTCACTTTCGTAGTGCTCTCGTCTCTCTTCTTCTCCTCGACACATGGCTTGAGGCTGGACTGAGGCTGCAGCTCCACCCGCCCAGCCGTTACTATGGCAACGCTATCTGGGCCTACCAAGACCTGAAGCCGAAGGACATCCTGGACAACAATACAATAGCAGCACAGCCAGGATACCTGAGGGACTTAGACCTGAGAGGCGAGATCTGGGGGGTTGCAGATTGAGAGAGTAAATCCTCCCTCTCTCTCTACCTCCCCCATACACAAACGCTGCCAGGATTAGCCTTTTGCTTGAGAATCTAAGAGGTAGTGGAACAATACGTGCAATTTCTACTGAAATCTGTAAAAAGAAATGTATTTGATAACTATCTCGAGTGGATTTTCTGGTGAGTAAAAAAAAAAAAAAAATCTTGATTATTGGACAGGACACGCCTCGTGGATGTAAGATTAGATGAGATGGTTAGTACAGTTAGATGATCAGGCAACCAGCTGCAGAGAAAGAGCATATGTCATTCATGATTAGCTGAGCTTTGTTTTACTCCGCACAAGAGTGGTTATGATGGCTGCGGCGCTGCCGAGTGCAAGGATTGGGCCACACGTCCTGCTGCTGGTGCCAGCAGTGGAGAGTAACAGAGATGTTTAGAGTCTATTTGCCTTGCTTGCATTCCTCCATGTACTGCTGCTAAAATAATAAGAGGGAGGGTTTCTTCAGGTCAGCCCCAGCTGAGGGATACGGAACATGCATTGTTGTCATTGGCTCCATCTGAGTGTCCCTCTTAAAGCCACAGCACGGAGCTGGGGAGCTGGGCACCGATGCCCGCTTTGCAGAGGCACAGTGCTCAGAGGCAGCAGAGGGGAGGATGAATGTAAAAGTCTACTAATACGTGTGTGTAAGTGTTCTATTGGTGGTATTAATATTGCAGATATGAGTGTCAAATATTATCTTTAGAAGTCACAAACGTGTCAAAGTATCACTTTTCCATTCCCGAGTATTATAGCCAATTGTTTGATTGTTTTATTATATCATATGATTAGAGAGGAAACATTGCCTGGCGGTGCTGTTGCCATTGCTGTTGAGTAACTGTATATCACAGTATTTGTACTGAGGTCTTAAGAGGATTCTATTCAGCATTATGAAGTGTTATTAGCCCTGCAGCAGCCCACCAGGCAATTGAAAATCTTTATTATGGAGAAGAGGGAGTCATGCTGTGCACTGACTGAGCTTACACAGTTTGTGTGCATCTTTTGTCTGTCAGCTTCGGATGGTTTTGAAACGTGAATTTGTGTCTATTTAAAATGTGTTTATTTCTCAGTGGGTGCAAGCACAACATTGTAGATGTCCATGCGTGAATAACTGAGTGTGGGACCTGCTTAGTCATGCTAAAACACCCGTCTTACACCTCCTCTTCTGTATCCCTTCACAGGCAGCCTCAGAAACAGGATGTTAATGCTTGACGGAATGCCTGCAGTCCGAGTCAAAGCTGAGCCCCTGGAATCGGAACAAGGGGTAAGAGAGCAGTTGTTTTCCAGACAATTCCCTTTTTTTCTTTTTTTTTTTTTTCTCCCCTGCTTTCCTTTCCGTCTTTCCTCCTCCCGGCAATGGCCCGATAATCACTCCCAGGCCCAAGCAAGCAAGTGAGTGAGAGAGTGAGTGAGTGTGGGGGCTAAGAGGAGTGGTCGGAGAGCATGGTAGAAAGCGGGAAGAGGAGAGGAACCAAGAAGAGGAGGAGAGCCACAGCTGGAGCAGGAATGCATTGGGGGGTTTCGGGGAGATGACTGGAGCCTGCAGAGAGTCCGTGCTGGCTGAGGGTGAATGCATAGATGTAGTCTCTGCTCTGGGGAGGAGGGTCACATGGGAAACTCTTAAATCTTATCTATCTCTGTCTGTTCCTGCCCCTCTACATTTCTCATTTTCCCTCCATCCTCCCATACCCTTCCGTCTCACTAACACACATGAATGGTCTCTTGCACGCATACGCAAGTTCACACAGACAAACACAATACACCACACTGTGCTCTTCCTCTGCAAACACTATCGCAGCTACATCTCTTCCTTTATTGTATCTCACACATGCCTCTAGTCTCTCACAGTGCTCTCTGTCATCTTTGCTGTTGAATTCGCTCAATACAAATGTATCACCGACAACGAGTTTCTGTAATTTTAACTACAGTTAGTGTAGTTAAATTTGCACCAGCAATGTTTTTTCACTTCAATCTCATTTCTGAGTCTTGTGTTCATGTAGACTGTGTATGTTGGCCATGTTTGGGATAATGGAGTTAGATCATGCAGTGTTTCATGGCCCACATACAGTATCAGTGCACTCTGGTCCAACATACCTAGAAATAAAGTGGTCTTGTTATGTAGAAGCTGTTGCTAGGTTACAAGGGCTTTGTGTGGCTGCCACAGCTGTGTGTGCAGTGGGTGCAGGCCGCTTAATATTTGTAATCATGATGAATTAGTGTTCAGGTCTTATTGATTTCAATTCATAACATGTCAATAATATCTTGCCCCTAATATGTCACCAAGAGCACTTTGTGGGAGAAGAGCAAAATAGTTTCTGTTGAGACGAACCCGAGAGCACGAGTCCATGATGGTTGAGAAAAATAGCAGCTACTGATAGCCCATCCGGTTACTTCAAGTCTTGTAGAGAATCTTGTGTGTTTGGATATGTAGGTACTTTGTATTGATATGTATAGAGTCTCTCCACATCTAAAGACTTGACACAGGCAGCAGGTGGTTTACTTCCTGGGTGTCCGGCTCTCAGTTGTGGCTCAAGGCTTTGAGAGCTGTGCTCCTGCGCTGCTACCTAATACCTGCAGTTTGAAGTAATTCCCCATACTCGTAGTGATGTCAGTCACAGACAGGATGTGAGCACTGCAGCCCACACAGCTTTGAAGTGCACCGAGATCCAATCTTGCCCTAACAGACTGTGCTTCCCTTTAGACGACAGACGCAGACAGACAGTTTAGGCTGCTGCAGAAATGTGGTCTTCATTTGGGTGGCGGGGGGCCAAGGGCTTGCTGGAAATGGTCTGCCTCGTTAGACAATTCGCCCGCAAGGGGCTGGAAAATCCGCCCTGCTAACCAGTATCCCCTAATAAAGACAATGGCATGAGGACAGAGGCAGGCAGGCGGGTCGAGCATATCTTTATACGTGTCAGTGCGTATGAGTATGTGTAGGTTGGAGCGCATACATTGTATCTGTCAAAATGAAAGTGGGGGTGGTTTAAGTTTTCCATTTGCGCTGGCTGAGATGTGTCTGAGAAGCTAACCCCAAAATGCAACTGTTTTCACTTTTATGTAACACTACACACCCTGTTCTCTTGACCTTTCCACACAAGTGTTCATCTTTTTACACAGGAGCCCCACAGGATTGGCCAGTTTTAACAGGTTGTCAGTAACTGACTACCGGTATACTCTTAACTGTAACGATCATGGTCACTCCTCCAGCAAACAGAAATGCTTCAGTAACACTTGTGAATGAAGAGAGTGCACATTCTTTTCTTTTCTTCTTTTATCCATATGAAGAGTGGAAGTCGTCAGCAAAAACAATCACCCATCTTGAGTTCAGTTCGCTCAGCAGCTTTGCCAAGGCTGACACTTTTAATAACCCAAGTTGCTTAAACTAAACTACAGTGGAGAATTCACGAGGCTTTGCAGTTCCTCCATTTCCCCACTTGAATGTCAAGCTAATATTAATGCATGGCAGTTGCATTTCAACATCCTCGCATTCCTTCTCAAGTGGTTTGGTGTCATGACTAACTATTCAGCACTTTGCGCTATGTTTAGGTTCAGGTCGCCCGATGGTAACATACTGTAATACAATCTTGGTAAATTCAGTATGCTATTATTTAGTTTGCATCTTGGGGTCAAAGTAGCTGCTGTTGAGTAAAAGTTACGTTGACTCGCACGACGTATTGAAGGTTGGCGTCTTTCTTTTTTGCCCTCACCTGCTTTCATAAAAGTCATTAAGCCATTTGATGAAATGTTGCCTTTTGTTACACAGATTATACTGCAGTTAAAGGAGTCGGGCAAACAATAAAGCGAACAATGTCTGTCCTATATGTATCCGTTGGCCCTGTCGGTATAATCGCATGCGACATGTAACATTTCCATGTGGCTTATTGCTTTTATGAAAGAAGGTACTAGCAAGAAAAAAACACCAACATTCAATAAATCATAGATTTTCATTTCAATTTATTGATAAATTACTGTAATATGTTGCTATTTGACTGTTAACCAAATGCAGACTATGACTGATATTCATATAGGTATTTGAGAGTAAAAAAAAAAAAATCGGTTTATTCTCTCTGGTGGACAAAATATATAACACTGAAAATATATATATATTGACACTTTCATAATTACCTCACACATATATTTAACATTTTCAATCTGCAATTTCTTGTTTCTCATTTTTTGAAGTGTGCTGATTGATATACTGTATATGAAATAAGTGAATGTAAGCCGTCTAATTCAGAATTCGATGGCATGAACAGGTGTGTGTGTACATTTGCCACAACAGCTTCAAACATGGCTCAGCCAATCACAGATTAAGACTGGAACAACACATCTGTTTTATTAATCATGAAATATTACTGAACAGCATTCAGATTTGACTTGTGGTTGTCACATATATATTTTTTTCTTTGCCTTCCTCTTTCACTGCCAATACTGCAGAAGTAGATACACTCTAAGAGCACTTACTGAGAAAGACAAGATATCCAAAACACTAAAATCAGCCTCAGTGGATCTAATGACTTCAAAGCCTTCAGGCAGTACAGCTCCAGGCAGTCCGTGATACTCACATCCTATACAGAGCATGCAAACGCAGAGAGACCGCGTGCAAAAGCAGCTGGATGATAGCCTGAGGGTCTGTCAAGAAAGGCTACACGGAGTTGATGCGGGAGTAGATGCAAGAGAAGCACAGAGGACATTTGGCATCTCAAACATACATATTATGAGTTAAGTGATATTGCTCTTGAAATGTTTCTCAAGGTAAAGCTGTGGAGCAGCAACTCTAGATGGTTAGATAGCAGATATACATCCAGCAACAAAATCAAATGAGAAATTGAGATAGCCCAAGGGAGGGATCTTCTGGTTAATGAGACTAGACTAGACTAGACTCTAGCGGCAAAACTTTAGATATTGTTAAGTCCCCCTATTTAGGATTTATACACATTCTATAAATATTTCATGCATGGTTTATAACACACTATAGTGCATTGGTAAGCAGATATAAGTGCATTCATTAACAACTATAACTCCTCCTGTGGGCACCCATACGTGGAGTGAAAAACAATATAGTAAAATAGTTGTAATAATATGAAATTTATCTTCATGGGAGATGTTATAATTGTTGATTAACTACTGTACATTAATAAGCACTTTAAATGTCCTTATAATTGGGGCTAAATAGGGGCACTTGAAGTAAAGTGTTTCCAACTCTGCCAAGAACGGCGACTCTGATCAACTAAAAGGAAATATGTTGTCTTGCGCGATTGTGTTAATATGAGCCTCCACCCATCAGCATCATAACTTACCAGTCACCTACATATTTGCTTTATGAGTGGACAAAACAACTCCACAGCCGACATTAGCGACTCAATAATGGGGCACTGCATTAACAGGCAGAGCAATGAAGCAGAGCTTGCATCAGCTGCTTCATTCATTCCTTACCATCGGTGGCTCACTCCGATTAGCTGCGTGGCTATTCGAATCATATTCTTACAGATGTACTGCATAACCATAGCCTGACACCTCTCACTACTAATATGCTCATGCCAGTGCCATTTGCCACCCCAGCCTCCTCCAGCTGTTTTGAAGCATTTGGTGTTGTTGACTACAACTGGCCCTGCTCTCATGCAAAGGCTCATCACAATGCTCTTCCTCCTACTGAGAAACAGCAGTGCTGACAAACTACCAACTATCTCCATCACAGTATCCTCCTGGTAATGTATCCAGTACAAACACATATACAGACTTTGTCTATCCCACCACAAAGGGTATTTTGACGGTGCCAGGCCTGCTGAAACTGCTAGCTCCTTATCTAATAAGACCTATACCCCATATAAAGCCACCCCACTCCTCCCCTTCCTTACTTTGCCTAATCCTGCTCATGCAGCAGTACCAGTATTTATTACCCCAAGGGTATTATTCTCAAAATGCAAAACAAAAAAGGCTACGAATTTAATTACAGTCCCTCTGCGGCCCTTTACCATAATACCAACTATCCTGGTCACACACCACCAGGCTTTGTTATTTAAGCTGTGTCTTTTTAATGTAACATCGCTTACCAACAAAACTTAACCTAAATCCTTTTTTTATCGCTTCCAGAGATCTTGAATTTATGTTTCTAACTGAGACATGGTTGAAGCCAAATGATTACAGCCGGCTTGCAGAGCTATGTCCTGTGGAATATGAAAGCTTTAGCTTGCCCAGACCCAGTGGTGTTTTGAACTGGTTCTGCTCTTATATAACACGGAGAAAGTGGATTTAATTTCTTTATTGTAAAGCACTTTGTACTGCATTTCTTGTATGAATGGTGCTGTATAAATTAAGTTTTTTAAATTATTATTATTATTATTATTATTATTAATAATTTACATGCAGATGATGCACAGCTGTATATATATACGTTGGACCCAAATGATAACCATACCCTCTGGCATTTATCAACTGGTCTTGCTGCAATAAACAAGTGGATGTGGAACAATTTTCTTCAATTAAATGTAGAAAAAAACAGGAATTTTATTATTTGGCCCACAAACCAAAAGGACACCAAACTTGCCAGTTTGGTCCCACGGGTTAAATCGGAAGTCACGAGCCTGGGTGTTATCATAAACTCAGACTTAAGTTTTAAATCCCACATAAAGGGGGTGACCAAGGCAGCTTTCTTTCATTTCAGAAACATTGCTAAGGTACGGCCGTTCCTAGCCCACAAGATGCCGAAAAACTTGTTCATATATTTATCTCAAGTATATTAGACTACTATAATTCTCTCCTTGACGGGCTTTCAAAACAATCAATTGATAAACTATAATTAATTCACAACTATGCTGCCAGGCTTTTAACTAGAACAAGAAAGCATCAACCAGTTTTAGGGAACCTGCACTGTCTTCTGGGATTGATTTTAAAGTTCTTTCTACAGTTCTTGTTTACAAGGCTCTTAATGATTTGGGACCGGCGTACATTATTGAATCTTTGTCGTTTTATAATCCTTCACAGCCTCTTACATCCTCTGCTGCAGGTTTTTAAATATAAACTCTCACACGAATTTTTAAACTATACCCCAAAACTATGGAACTCCCTACCCAAGGCTACAAGAGACTACAAACTCTATGAACACTTTTAAATGACAATTGAAAACTTTATTCAGCATTGCTCTTAACTAATTGTCACTCTTCTCCTGTCTGGTTTTATCTGTTTTCATGTTTGACATATTGTATCGTTCTGTTCTACTGTTGTTTTTTCGTGACATATTTTAATGCTCGAATGCCTTTTTTGTTTTAATACTACATTGGCATACATGCTTTTGCCATTTGCTGTTTCTCGTCTTTGTTACCAGTCTGTTTGCTTGGTTGTATTGTGCAGTATTTGCATATTTTATTATGCGTTTTAGTTTTTTTTTACCTCTCTCTCTCTTATTTCTTCACTTCTATTGTAAAGCACTTTGAGCTACATCCCCTGTATGAAATGTGCTATATTAATAAAGTTTATTATTATAATTATTGTCTAATAATTATGTATGTGTGTGTCTCTATTAAGTGGGGTTAGTTCTCACAGCAGAAACCTCATTAAGAGCTCCTTCAAAGAGCAAAGCCTTTTCTGCCAACTATAACCGTATAACTATTGGCTATAAATGGTCAATTCCTTGAGGGAAGTGCCTCTGACTGAACTGTACTACTAGAAAGAAACTAAGGAGTTTCCAAGAAGGAGGCATAAAGATTTCTTCACCACAGCACAACAAAAATAATAACTCCAGTCTTTGTGAAAACATTGATATTTAAGCGTATTTTAAGTTGTGACACCTAAGGCTGTTTATATTCTCATTATATATAAAAAATCATTAAATCAAAATGCTGTTTTCCCCAAAGCATAATTACATGCATAAATTATACATTACATACAAAAATGCGTGGTGGGTGGTATTATGACGCAGACCATCATGTGCCGTGAACCCTGACCTGACATTACTGAACCCTGAGCTGAACCCCATCAGGGTCCAGAGGTCATCAGAGGGCATATTTCATGGACTAGGGTTTGTTTTCCAACTGAGGAGGAGTTGTGCAGAGAGAGACACTTTTTGATTCATGGACTCGAAACATTTCCTGTAGGCCGAAAACTAGTATACCAGCCTGGAGTAAAAATAGCAGGCTACTACATAAAAGAACACACACTCAGAAACTATTTGGATTTCACCACAGATCCATTCTCAGCCAACATTACATAAGGGGAAAGAAATGTGAGTCTCAAAAACAAAAGCTAGGCTGAAAATCCACGTTTATCATATCTGCTGCAGCTGCGATTGGAGTGTGAGTTAGAGTTTGTCCCTTTTTTACTTTAATGAGCTTTTCCTGTACGATTAGTAAAAATCCTGGGTGTGCTCGCTGCCTGATGGCCCTAACTGTGACTCATCCTCTGAAAGGCTCCACTGTGAGGTCCAACACCACTCACCACACACTCTACTTGCACCCCTCCCACATCAAACATAGTGAGTCTAGATCTGCTACATCACGTGTTATATGGGTCATTCGGCATTGTAACAAAAAATTTGATATCAGGGATGCTCTGAAGTATGGGAGTCCGGGGGAAAATAGCAAGTAGCAGGGTGAGTGTCACTTTTTCTACTGTGTATGTTCTTCATTATCATTTCCACGTAAACAGGTTCCTGAAACTTGTGCAGACAGATGGAGCGGTTGTGTTACAGTCTGCTTGGTGTTAAGTGAAAGATGTGATGAGGGATACACTGAGCCACCAGCGTTGGCCTTAGGAGGCCCATCGCCGAGAGACGGTCAGGAAATTGAGCCCATATGATGTTTTTCCACCGTCACAAAGTAGATTTAGGAGAGATACGCGGGGAGCCAAGAGAGCTATGTTGCTGTGGGAGTGATGGAAAACAGGAGGAAGAGACAGGGAGAGAGAGAGAGAGAGAGCAGCCCACACCAAGAGAAAAGAGAGAGATAGAAAGTAGACGGCGAAAGGGGGCGAGTGTGAGAGACACTATCTTTACTCCTGCGTTTCATCTGCGTATGACATCATGCTAACACAGGGGACTTCACGGGAGGCGTGGAATGCTTGAATGGACATGAGGAAATTAACTGCTCCTTCCTCAATAAATGTCACTGCATAGACGTTTCCGACATCACTCCATCATGCAGTATTATTATTGTTCCTGAAGCTGAATGCAATTGTTCTTGACCACATGTCACTTTTTGGGCCAGAGTTCAAGTTATTGCAGGACAGGAGTAGTAATGTTAAATTCCATGGCATAAATATATTAATTGCGTGCAGATTGTTTCACTTACTTCTTTCTTCCTTGTTGTGTCCGGCAGTGTACAGTATGTTTAAGGCATTAAAATGACACATAATGAATCAGTGGAGGAAAATCTAACATCAATGCTTCTTTTCCCCCTACAGTCACCTAAAGTGCGCCCTTATTCTGCGATGGACGGCGTCCCCTTCTTCCTCAGCAGAGTTAAACCCGAACCGCCAGAAGACCTGCTCGCGCACGACCTACACTTCCACGCACAGACTGAGCCTGTCGACCTGTCAATCAACAAACCCCGCCCCTCCTTTTCATCCACCACCCCTACCACCACCTCATCATCCTCCCCTCTCAGATCCGCCTTCTCCCCGTCTTCTTTATCGTCGTCCTCCTCCTCCTCCTCCTCCTCCTCCTCTCCATCGGTTATCACCTCAGCCTCTTCAGTGCTCACGCCGGGCCCTCTGGTCGCCCCTGGAACCGGGGTGAGAGGTCAGTCATATTTGCACATCCTGCACTCTGTGCCGCCGCCTCCATCCAGTCCTCTGAGCCTCCAGGGAGCAGGGAAGCTGGCCAGCCATGTTCACCGCATCCCAGTTGTGGTACAGTCACTGCCCCTCATGTACACCACTGCCGTTCGATCACCCTCCAGCCTCAACAACGCCATCATGCTACCTCTGCTGGATGAGGCCAAAAGCCAGGGCAAAGGTGAGACCATGCTCTCCGAACATATTCATATGGCTGGCTTTTTCTTTTGGGAATTTCTGTTAAACCTCTTTCATCACTTCCAGGTAGGAACATTTTGAAGGTGCTCCACCAGTTGATTTAAGCACTGATAGAACTTTTGAAGGAAATGATGGTTCAGACGATTCAGACAGTGTTACCTTGTGATTATATTCATTTTACATAGCAACATAAGCCATCTGACGTGTCTCCAACTTTAATAGACAGTTTCTCCACCTACTGAGAAACATCAATTAGAAATAAATTATATCACAAACAATATTCACCTAAATCAATGTAGGTTGAATATAGTCAATTATCAGTTGTCAACTACCTCAAAACACTTCAACAATTTTCTTGCTAAGGGGTGCTTAAAGGCCTCCCAAAATAATGATACACCCAAAACCATTTGTCGGAAA
This sequence comes from Gadopsis marmoratus, assembly GCA_036023855.1. NCBI lineage: Eukaryota > Metazoa > Chordata > Actinopteri > Centrarchiformes > Percichthyidae > Gadopsis > Gadopsis marmoratus. The sequence continues at coordinate 1,242 of JAVQJF010045153.1, read as the reverse complement.
CATTTTCAGAAATGGAATAAAAGATTATCCACATCTGATGCAGCTATTTCTGGGTCAAAAACAAGGGTTGGCGAAGACAGGTCCATGCTGGCATCGGGCAGCAATACCTATGTGTTGTGGCTTAAGATATCTCAATGACAAGCTGTTTATGATGATATATTCGTCGTACTGTCATCTATCAAAGAACTTGCAGACACAATGCTGTGAAGGCTGCCTGTGTGTGTATATCTTTTAGAGACCGCCCTTCAGGCGGTTATCTTCCCCCTTCAGAGTGAAGATGATGTTCGCAGGTTGAAAGGCTCTCCCATCTTTAACTGACAGAGATTTTGCTTGGCCTCTGGTGCAGGTAACCAGGGCCACACCAGTTGTGACCTTTCTTTCTATCTATCGAGAAGCAGAATTCTGGGGCAGTTTCAGTATTAGACATCAGTGTCCTGGCCTAGACTGTGTTATTGGGTTTTCTCTCTGGGTGTGGTTTTACTGCCAACCACTGGGAGTGAGTCTACAGTAGGTGATTCTGTCCAACTCTGAGCCGTACACAGAGCGACTGTTGGTTGTAAAAGAGGTTGCCTCTCGTCACTCCCTGCAGGATGGACAAACACTCTTAGACTTTAACTCACGCCCGTGCACGCACTGTGCATACGGGGAAACAAACAGAGATGTGTAATCAGAGCATGTACTCAGGCAGACATCTTGGCCGGCTGGGTGGGGTGGTCCCCTTAGAGATGGGCGTTTTAAATACTGGATGTCTGCTCCCAAGGAGAGGAGAGGAACGAAGGAAGGACAGGAAAAACAAGACTTGCATAAGAGGGTGTGGTTGGATATTGAAGATGGGTGGCACACAAACACATGCACGCACACATAGTCACAGTTCAACATCAGCTCTGCCCTGCTCCGAAGGCACCAAACACAAAGGAAATGGGGTGAATGAATGTTGAATGTCGGGCGTGAGAGATACAGTCTTTTTCAATGAGATAACAGTAGAGACACAGAACATTTAGCCATTTATTAGCCTTAATGTGACAAAATGAGAACATATACCTAGTGCTACATAATATATTTTTATTTGGATAGGAGTAGATTTAATTTAATTCCCTTTCAGGTGTCACTATTGAATGGCGGCTGGAAAAATAAGTTGTTGACAGCAGGGGGAGTCACTAACTGAAGCCCACCCCCCCCCCCCCCCCATTCGATTAATGCGGGTAATGAGGGTCAAGAGCCCAGATTTACCTTGTTTGACTT